>VMDO01001111.1:0-88241 GCA_007922755.1 Pedetes capensis | reverse complement strand
GACCGCTGCAGGCGCCTCCCTCCCAGGTGTTGGTAAATTCACATAAGCCGTGTGGCTTGATGCAGCTTTTGTGAGTTGTCCTTCTACTACAGGTGTGACTCACCCAGCAATGTAGCCATGCAGCAGATTAGAAATGTTGCCGAGATGAACCTGTGTGGCCAGTGACTTACAGATAGTAAAAAACGACGATGATGCTCTTGATCGTAAGCCTTATATGCCAATTGAGTCTCACAGAATGCCTGCCTTGACTTTTGCCCTACTCCTGTACCAGAAGGCTGCAGTGTGACCACAATTTGAGATCCAGGCTGCAGCTGAATCCCCAACAGGTGTGCAGTCATTAACCTGGTAAGGTGATCTGTAGTTCAACTCCTTCTCACCCTGCTACAAACAATGTTCATTAATCTGAAGCTTCATTCAACTTCAGCACTAGTTGTGAGCTGCTATCATGTCATCCTTAGAAGTGGCTGTGTTTAACAAGCAGCTCACTAATTTCTCGAGGTTTGTCCACTGGCTCCTGGGAGCTTGCCCAGGCACCTGCCCCAGGTGGTTTCCCCCCTTTCCTGATCACAGCTGGACTTCACCCAGGCCAAACACCAGGTGTGTGCCCACCTCTTTTTCACAGTTGGTTCTGTTCTGCTTCTGCTTCCTGTCCCTTGGCATTTTCGTGATTTGGCTTGACCGTGGGACTTTAAATCTGGTGAGGGACCTTCCATTATTATATTTTCTTGAAGTTGGCTTAGCTGCTCTTGGCTTTGTATTCATCTAGATAAAATGTAGTCACCTTGTCAAGATCTGAGAAACCCTTGGGGTTTTGCTGGAAATCTCACTGAACATGTAAGTTAGTTTGGGAACATCATCATCCCCACAGTGGCAAATGTTGTTTCTCCCCCATGAACATCCCGGTTCTCCAAGTCTTTACCTCTTCTTTTACAACTCTGAAGAGCAGGTAGTGTTATCCCTCTGCCAATGTCAGGTGCCCTTACTGTCCAGCTGAAGTACTGCTTACAGTAGAGTGGGGTAAGGGTGGAGGAATCTAGGTTTGATTGATGGCTCCAGCTTCTCCCTCTGGCCGCGGGGTGTTGATACTAAGCACAGGGTTATCTCTCCTGAGAGGTCTGCTGTGCATCCACCTCCCATTCTTGCAACGCACAGGCTTTCCTCAACACAGGCTTTCCTCATCATTTGGCATCCACATCCTGACCTCTTCTGGGGTCCTACAGCCCCACATTGAAGAGCCTGCTTTAGCACCAACTAACAGGAAGATAAATATTTTTCTGTTTGGGGTTCATTGTGCTTCTGGAATCTGAGGGTTCATAAGTTCATTAATTCTGGAAATTTTTCAGCTGTAACAGTCTAGCTGTTGCCTCTACTCACTTTTTCTGGTACTTCTTCTAAAGAAGGGCTAAGGTTTTTCTGGAAAGGACCAGCTGGAAAACACTGTAGGCTTGTGGGCCAGAGGCCTCTGTTACATTTCGACTCCATTGGTTTAGGTGAAGCTGCTGTAGACCATGCGTGAGCAGCAGGTGGGGATGCTCCAGCAAAGCCTATCTCTCAAGCAGGTAGTGGCTTCCAGCTGTCCTCTGGTGTCCCCTGTCCTAGAGGCATGTCATCTACATCCCAAGTCACCTAAGCCCCCTATTATATCTTCCATCTCTTGATGGGAGCCCTGCCACTGATGCCCCAAATTCCAGCCTTTCACCCTCACCCGCACATCCACCAAACCCCATTCCCTAGGAAGGCAGCTGTGGGCACAGACTTTAGGTTCCCCTCCTGGTTCTCTGCCCCCCTCATTGTGCCTGTGGAAGATTTTCCTCCCTTTCTGGTGAGTACAGCCAAGCCCATGCAGTAATGTTTGCATATTTACCCAGCATTTCTGGCATTTCTCGGTGGCACTGGGAGTACGTTTTCAGGTCAGCCTTTCTCTGTGTCTACTGTGGTCCCAGGAAATGCTGGCTCCACCCTCCTTCATCCCTGCAAAACCCTAGCCCTCCTGGGGATTCCCACTTAAGACCTACAAAGACTAGGAAGCCACAGCAGCAAACATGGCCAGGTCCCCGGTGGCCAAGCATGTGCCTTGGGGACTGGTGATGTCCATGCTTGTCCTGGCAGAGGTGTTAAACACAGATGAGGCTGCTGTCCACGTTCCAGCTAAGGCTAAATAAAAGCAAAAGGGAGCAGACGCCAGTCCTGGCAACATAAGGAGGTCAGCCAGGTGATGGCGGCAGCTGCTCAATACAGCTGTAAGGAAATGGCGATGGAGATCTATACATCGAGCAGTGAGCATTTCCCCGGGGAGGACTGCTCAGCTCCAGGAGCTTCCCAAGGCCACAAATGAGGCTTTGTGCAAGAGGCTTGTAAACCAGACTGAACAGGGCCAGGTCTCCGTGGACACCGCCTGTGGCAAAGGAGAAGCTGAAGGGGTTGGGGGAGCACCAGGCAGGACTCAGCACTGCTTCCTGATGGCCAGGTAGGTGAACGGCCACGGTAGGCAGGGCTGGGGCTCGGCAAGAGTCTGAGGCTGCCACAGGATGAATGGAGCCCCAAGACAATACCCCCATGTCCTAACCCACAACCTGCAGATGCTGCCTTGCCCAACATGGGGTCTTTGCAAGTGCAATTAAGTTAAAGGTTGAGGTGGGACCATCCCGGCTCCCCTGAGTGGGTCCTCAGCACCATGCACAGAGGGAGGCCATGGGACCAGGGAGGCAGGGGTTAGAGCAAGGCAACTTCTGCCCAAGACACCAAGCATTGCTGGCCATACCAGAGGCCAGAGAGGCAGGAAGTGTCCTTCCTCCAGAACTGTGAGTGAGAGACCACGCTGCTGTGGTTCTGAGCCACCCAGGGCGTGGCACTGTGTTGCCAGCCAGGGGTGCTAGTGCAGGGAACTGCTGAGAGGCACTGGGGTGGGCACTGAGGTGGAGGTCACTTTCAGCCCCTCCCCGTGTCTCCTGCTTGACAGCCTAGACATCTGGAGGTGTCCAAGCAAGCCTGAGGGGCAGGGGGGACTGTTGTCCCCACCTTTTGGAGGTGAGAACCAAGGCTCAGAGGCCAGTACCTGGTCCCTGGCCACTGGGACCAAGCTGGGTCTTGCACTCAGGCCTCTGGCCTCCCTCGCCACCCAGAGCCGTCAGACCCCACAGCTGAGTGAGAGGGGCCTTGTCATCTCATTTCAGGCTGGAGGAGTGACCGCCTGCTGGAGGCAAGGCCGGCCTACTGGGACGGCTCATGGGCTCTGCTGGCCAGCGGCAGGATGAGGGCCTCGCCGCCTGCCGTCTCAGCACTGCTCTCAGGCCTCCCTGACAGTGGAGGGAGGAGACCCACTGGCCACAGAGAAAGGCCTCCAGTGCAGAGTGGGCATTGCCCAGGGGGTCCCCTTGCCCACCATGCACCTCCTCACCAGGGTGAGAGGCCTCCTGTGGGGAGCAGCCCTTCCCATCTTGTGACAGCTGTGGCACAGAGCTGGGAGGGGGCAGAGCATTGGCCTTCAGTCTACCATTAGCTTCCTCTCATTGGGCCTCAGTGTCTCCCTCAGGGGAGCCAGGGGGTGGGTTAACCCTTGGGGCTGAGCAGGCCAGGGTGATCAATGTGGGGGCTGCAGGTCAGAGGGCTCAGCCACTCCAATGGCAAGGCCCGTTGGTGGCTCCCTTGCCAGGTGCAGCCCAAGGTGGAGCATGCTCTGTGGCTAGGCTGGGACTTGTCTCAGCAAGCACAGCGTGACCCCAGGAGATGCACTGGAGGTCACAGGACCTCTTGGCCCAGAGCTTGGTATCTCTGCTCTGAGAGTCGGGAATCTAGAATGCCCAAATTCTGCCCATCTCTACCCAGGCCCTTGCTGCCTCATGCAGGGCTGAGATGGCTCATTGTCCACCAGCAGGAGAAGGATCAAGTCCAGAAGACAGAGTCCAGTGGGAGGGTGTGTGTGCAGCGTCTGGAACCTGAGAACTCCCTGTACTGATTGGGAATCCATGGCCAAGGCAGCCTCCGTGCTTAGGTCCCCAGACCCCGTGCAGGGAAGGCGGGGTGGGGCTACGGAGATGCAGGGTGAGCACAAGTGTTAGAGCAGCCTGCTCCCTGCACCCACGGCTTCTCCCCTCCAGCACACTGGGCACACACAAACCCCGCGTTAGACTCAGCATTGAGGACCGTCTTACACATGAGAAACACACAGCTATGAAGAGTCTGAGTCATTGAATTGGAGGCTATTTTTTGAGCATGTGTGTCTCTAAGGATTTTTATTGAGGTATAATCAACATCCAGTGAACTGTACACATTTAAAGTTTGACAGACGTAACCAGACGCTGTGGTACACGCCTGTAATCCCAGGGACTCAGGAGGCTAAGGCAAGAGGACTGCGAGTTCAAGGCCAGAGGCAGCCTGTGTAACTTAGCAAGACCCTGTCTCAAAATAAAAAATAAAGAAAGAGTCTGGGGCTGTGGCTCAGTGGTGGAATACTTGCTTAGCAGGAGCCAGGCCCTGGGTTCAGCTTCCCAGTGCTAGAGAAAAAAAAAAAATTGACACATATATAAGCCTGCACCCCATCACCCCAATCAAGATGATGAAAATATCAATCACTCTCAAGTTATGATCCCGCCTCCCTCTCCCACCCGCAGGTAACTGCTCATTTGCTTCCTGTCACTTTGGGCTAATTTGCATTTTCTAGACTCACACGTGGAAGTGTACAGTCTGTACTCTTCCTTGTCTGCTTCCTTTTACTTGGCACGATTGCTTTGGATATCATCTGTGTTTTGTACCAGCAGTTTGTCCAGCCCGTTTCACTGCTGAGTTGCATCCCAGGCCGCGGGGCCTTGGCATGTCAGATCATGTTGGAAGAACCTAGCACGGTCTCTGCTTCAGGCTGCCAGGAACCTTTAGGCAAGCCTTCATGTGACATGTGCCTCCATTTCTCCAGGATAAAGGCCCAGAGGAAGAAGGCACGCACCCTGTGGTGGGCACACGGTTGATACCTTACATACTTGCCAATCACTTTCCCAAGTGGCAGCACCATTTCCAACCCCATCTGTGGTAGGGGACTTTTCATCCCTGTGACAAATACCTGAGAGAAACTGGTAAAGCGGGGGAAAGGTTTATGCTGCCTCATGCTTTCAGAGGTTTCCAGCTGTGGTCAGATGGCTCTGTATTTCTAGGGCTGAGGTGAGGTGGAACATCATGGCCGAGGATGGTGGGCAGCTCCCCTCACGGCAGCCAGGAAACAGAGAGATGGGAGGAGGCCAGGAAAGGCACAAAGTGTGTCTTTCCTGGGTGTGCCCCTGGTGACCTACTTCCTTCTGCCGGATCTTGTTTCCTAATGTCCACCACTAACCAACGATGCCAGGGAAAGGATGTGGCAGTCCACTCCCAAAGCAATCCCAAAACAATCAGCCGTGGAAACCCTGTGAGGGTCACTACAAGTCAGAGCCAACTCATCTGCACCTCACAACAGCCACCACCACCAACGATGCCATCAGATTGTGAACCCCTGGATGGATTAACCCATCTGTGAGGTCAGAGCCCTCATGGGCCGATGGCTTCCTAAAGGCCCCACCTCTGAACACCACTACTCTGAGGACAAGCAGTCAACGCACAAGGCTTTGTTGTTGTTGTTGTTGTTAGGTGCCATTGAGTCGAGTCTGACTCATAGCGACCCTATGTACAGCAGATGGAAACACTTCTCGATTCTGTGCCAGGCACATGATCTCATTTATATTTAAGGCCATTGTTGCAGATACTGTGTCAATCCATCTGGTGGAGGGTTTTCCTTCTTTTCATTGACCTGCCACTCTCCTAAACATGATGTCCTTTTCCAGGGATTGATCTCTCCTGACTCTATGTCCAAAATATGTAAGACGCAGTCTGGCCATTCTTGCTTCCAAGGAGCACTCTGGTTGCACTTCTTCTAGGACAGATCTGTTGGTTCTTTTGGCTTTGTAGACACTTCAAATCCAAGCCACAACCCGCATACCATGGGAGCCACTCCTCCATGGGAGCCCTGCTGTGGGAGCCCCTCCGCAGCCCTACTCGCTTGCTCTCAACACAGTCAGTCTTTCAATTGCCACCATCTGCACAGTCGTGAAGTGGCATCTCACCCTGGGGTCAGTGTGCCTTCCTCTATGACCAGTGAGGCCGAGCAGGTGGGTACCTGCTCACAATCTGGTCTTTGGCAACACAACTCTCCTAATCCCTTGTCCATTTTCAAGTCGGTTTGTCTTTTTAACATGAATTGAAGCTCCTCTTCCTCCACCCCCAGGGTCCTCAGATCCACTCTGCCCTTGCTGCCTGCTGGGGATCAACAAGCCAGGGACAGGTTCTGGGCTGGATCTGAAACTCCTGCTGTTCCTGCTCACTCCCCAGGGACGGACCCCACGTGTCTGTCAGCTTGGTGTGCGGCAGGGGCTTGCATGCTGCTGTGATGTTGAACACTATGCCACTGGTATTTCAGATACCAGCAGGGCCACTCATGGTGGACAGGTTACAGCTGAGCTTCCAAACTAAGACCTACTAGGGAGAAGGACCTGGCAGCCCACACTCAATTAGCAATTGAAAACCTATGAATAGCCAGGCATGGTGGCACACGCCTGTAATCCAGCGGCTTGGGAGGCAGAGTCAGGAGGATTGCAAGTTCAAGAGCAGAGGCAGTCTGCATAACTTAGTGAGACCCTATCTCAAAAATGGGCTGGGGGTGCAGCTCAGTGGTCCAGCACTTGTAGAGCATGCAAGCGCAAGGCCCTGGGTTCAACCCAGGGTACCAGCCCCAGTACCACAAAAAAAAAAAGAAAGAAAGAAAGAAAGAAAGAAAGAAAGAAAACGCTATGAATACCAGAGAAGCACCCCCAGGCTGGAAGGCATTCCAGAGATGACTAGGGAAGAGTTGCCTCCTCAAAGTAGAGTCAATATTAATAACAGAAATAGAGTAAAGCCCCTGGGACCTCCATTTGCTGATGTGGCACAGCTCAAAATGAGAAGAAACACAGTGACTGCAACGATGGGCTCAAACATAAAGAGATCATGTGCAAGGCACAGTGTTGTGTGGTGTTTTGTTCTGTTATACATTGGGTAACCATGAGTTGGATCCATTTCAATGGTACCTAACAACAATAACAACTCCAGGGAAGGAAGGGCCTGGACAAGGATGCTGGCCATGTTGGGCCCCCTAGCTGCCACTGAAGATGGAGAGCTAATGTGTTCTGCCTGGGAGCACCGGCCAGCCACAGCTCTCAGGAATGACCATCTGAGTCCACGCTGGCTGTCCGCCTCCGCCCTGTGGAGGCTGCTCTCCTGCCTGAGCACTGCTAACAGTGTATGCTCCAGCCCCAGCCGGTTGGGTGAAGAAGCTGGTATTAGGCAGGATCAATAGAGCATTAAACAGAGCACAGATAATGTACGATAAATTATGTACATGCCGTCGGACCCCTTCCAAGGAGCAGCCTCGGCAGTGGCCCAGTGGGTACATGCCTCTGCCACAACACAGTGATGAAGCAGCTGGGGGCCTCCAGGCACGACCTTCATCACAGCTGGGTGGGGGTGTCCCTCAGGAGGCGCTGTTCAAATATTTGGCAGTTGACAACCCACTTAACCAGAAAGATAAAAACCATCCCGGGGGTGGCCATAGGAGAGGGCCCAGCGTCAGAGAGGCGGCTTCGCCCCCCAGCTGGGTACAAACAGCCTCTGCAACGTGGCATCTTGCTGACCACTGACCAGCCCCTCCACCTGTCCATGGAGGGTTGGGCCACGTGGGCCACGTCTCCCATTCAGCTGTGAAGTGGGGGTCATCCCCAGCGTGCGCCGAAGGAGTCCCGCCCAGCTGCCCACCAGGAGCTTTGCCTGGCTGTCCTTGTGACCCCATCCTCCTCCTGCCTCTGCCCATTCCTCAATGTCACCAGACTGCACTCGCCCCTCCAGAGCCAGCCCCACCCTGACTCTTGGCTCATGTGGTTGTCCACTGACCCAAGGGCCTCCCCTAGGCTGGGCACCTGGGGTAGGAGGCTGAAGGATCTGGGGCTGCCCGTACCCCAGCGGTGTCCCAACATGGATGAGCCACCTCTCCTGGCCTCCCAGAGCACTGAGGAGGAGGTGCTGCCATCTGACTGGGATCTGGGACCCGCCACGCCCTCAAGGACCCCTGCTCTAAGAAAGGACACCCTGAGACCTGGGAGGAGCTTTGGTGGTGGCTCCACCCAGCCTCCACTCTTCCTGCAAGCAGAGGCCAGGGTGGGAGGCGGCCTGACTCTGCGGTGCTTTCCCATGGCCCAAGCTGAATTCCCAAGTGTCCACCCCCTGCCTGGCCGGCCAGATGTTACTAAAGATCAGCTCCCAGCCCCCAGGGCCCCCAAGGACCCAAGGGACAGGCTGAAGGCCCTGGAGCCCCTCCCAAGGCAGCACCAGTGCCCAAGGGCTCTGGGTCTTTTAGAAACACACTGTCGCAAGCACTCGGGTCTGACCCTCTCCTTGGCCTCACAGAGGTGCAATCTATTCAGAGGGGTGATCCATGTCCTCAGCATGTCCAGTTATTGGCCACCCCCTCCTCTCCCCAGAAGAAACCCCAGCCCTCCAGCAGTCCCCTCCCCACCCCTCACAGCCCGGCCTGCATTCTGTCTGCAGAGTTACCTGTTAGGGCAACAGTGTGCCAACAAGCTGTGGAGTACCTGCCTCTGTGTCTGTCTGCTTCTGGTGGGCAGGATATCTTCAAGGCCCAGCCATGGGTCAGTGCTTTGTCCCTTTTACAGCCAAATAACATTCTATGGGGAGGACAGGGCCACTCTCTGTTTATTTATTTGTCTGTTGGACATTTGGGGTTGTTTCTGCCTCCTGGGCACCGTGAATATGCTGTTCTGGACGTTTGCATACAAGTTTCTCTGTAGACACATGCTTTCTGTTCTCTGGGGCTGGGTCTGAAGGTAATTCCATATTTTTGTCTTTGCAGTTCTGGGGGCTGAACCCAGGGACTCATGCATACTTTACAAGTGCTCTATCACTAAGCTGCACCCCCCAGTTCCCTTTTTATGTTTTATCTTGAGACAAGATCTCACTGTTAGGCAGGCTGCCTCTGGCCTCAAGCCTGCGATGCCTCCTGCCTCCACCTCCAGAGTTGCTGGGATTACAGGCATGAACCTCTGTGCCTGGTGGTAATTCCATGTTTGAGTGTTTAAGGAACTGCCAATTCACTACCTCTTTTCATATGATGTAATTTTTTTTTTCCAAAGAGGTTAAGACACTTGTCCCAGGCCAAACAGCCAGGAAGGAATGGAGCTGGGATTCAAACCCAGGCCATGTGTCTGCAGAGCCCAAGAAAGGCTGTGAGCCGCCTCCTCCTATGGCTTCCGTGGTGACCTGAGGGCCCATGCATAGCCTCCATGCACAGTCTGCAGGATGAAGGGCCATCCTCCAGTCCAGGGCCAGTGTGGGGGGCCAGACCTGGGGACAGAGGAGCTGTGCTGCCCCAGTCTATTCAGACGATACAAAGGAAGGAAGTACATAATGAAGTAGGTGATGGTGGCAATTTCTAGATACCACGGGAAACTGGCTGCGATAAACGGGGTGCCTCTCAGTGCTATCACAGGTCCTCATCATTTACTACTGAAACTCTTAAAATTCTCATGGCCAAGTTAGGACTGCAGATGAAATGCCACGAGTCCCTGGGCAGAGTCCCATGGAGAGGGCCAGCCCCAGGCACCCGCCAGCTGTCCAGGCACCAGGACCTCCACCCTCTCCTTTAGGGCCCCCCTGGGCTTCCCTGTGTAGTTTGGATCCCTTAAACTCCTTTAGATGCCTGCCGATCTCTGGCCACCCAGTCCACATGCATTTGTTAAGCACTTAATGATGCAGAGGATGTACTTAGCTACAAATTGTTTATTGTTTGAAATTTCAAGTTAACTGAGCAACCTGCATTTTCATCTGCTGGATCTGCTACCTGCACCCCATGGTGTCTGTGAGTGGGGTGCACTATGCTCCTTCTGCAGCCAGAGGCTCGAGGGAGGCTGAGACTGGTGCATCCCCTTCCTGTCTCTGGTGCTGCCTGCCCTTGGGGGCAGAAGGCACAGCAGGAGGAAGCTCTCAGCATGTGTGCGTGTGTGTGTGTGTGTGTGTGTGTGTGTGTGTGTGCACGTGCGCGCGCGCATAGATACAGAGGGGCCCATCTGGGGTGAGGGGCAGGGACTTAAAATCTTCGGAAGATGTCACAGTGTCATGCAGAGGCCCTCCTCCAGACGCAGGTATAAGAAAGAATAATCCAGTTTAGGGAAGCCCGTCCCAGCTTCCTGAAGTCCTGGGGCCTGGGGAAAGTGCACTGAGAGGGCTGCTGCCGTCCAGTGTGACCCACTGGCTTGGCCGCCCACCACGAACCATTGCAGCCACAGGTGGCCCACAAGCTGGGGTGATCGCCAAGGACACTCGGGCCACAGCAGCTGCAGGGTGGAGGATGACACAACAATCAGTAGATGCATCCTAGCCAGAGAGGGGCCCCAGCCACAGAAGGGTGTTGCCTTGCTACAGGCCCTGGAGGCCATCCCAGGCCAGCCTTCGGCCCCTGCACTCCAAGGGTTGCAGGCTGGGCCTGTCTTCCAGGTGCCGTGACTGAGATGGTCCCCTGGGGACAGTGGCCCAAGGGTTGCATCCACCTGCTCCCAGGTGGCATCAGGATGCCATAGGTGACAGGGGGAAGGGGCCCTGCTGGAGCCCAGGTAGGGAGGGGCGTGGTGTTTGAGACTTCCGGCTCTGTGATGACAGCACTCTCTCCATCCTGCCTCAGTCCACTCAGGCAGACCAGCCATGGACAGCAGAGAAATGGGGCCAGCTTAGCGTCACTTGGGACATGCTGTCCCTGGTTCCACGCTGGACTGCACTGTCCCATGCAGCGTCCTTCCAGAGAGGTGCAGGGGAGGCCAGAATCCATGGCGACCCCAAAGAGCCTGGCCCTCACCTTCCAGGCCTGAGCTCTCAGAGAAGAGTGTGTGGGTGGGATTCAGTTGCTCAGTGACATTAGAGGGGCTGGGCTGGGTGTGGGAACCAGCCTCCAACTATCCTCCTGCCCACTGGTACCTGCCCACAGCTGCTCACCCACTAGGGGCCTCTGTCTACTTCTCTGAGCCTGGTCACTGTTACTGCTCACTCATTTGCTAAGTACTTCCTGTCCACTCACCTGGGGACAGGGAATGCCTGGGACCACAGGCACATCACATATGACAAGGTGGCACTTACAGAAAACCACATAGGGCCTGCAGACAGCCCAGATCCAGGGATGAGGTGAGGGCTGCGGAGCTAGGAGCAGGACCCACAAAGCGCTGGGAGGTCCGTGGGATCTGAGCTACTAGGACTGCGGGGTCTGCTCAGTTGGAGGGAGCAGGCTGACTATAGGGTGGGGCCAGCCTGGCAAGGGGTTTGTGGTCTGAAAAGGGCAGCCGAGGACAGACTGGAGACAGGGTCTGGAAGTGGGTCTCCACCAGCTTGCAGAGGTTGTGGGACCGGCCAGAGGCTGGGACTTGACCCCTCGAGCTCGGGGCCACTGGGAGTTTCAAGAGCGCTATGGTGTGTGAGAAGCGGGGACAGTTGTAGAGGGACAAAAGAAGCCACATGAGCCAGAGGGAGAACCCTTGGGGGCTGAAACCTCCCTGAGCAGACAGGATGTGTGGTTGGGCATGGCTGGGTGCTAAGGGGGCCCTGTGCAGGTGCACACAGGTTCTAGGGAAGTGGCCCTACTGCCCCCTGACCCCGCCTGCTGAGGGGGCGTGGCCTGCCCCCTCCAGCTGACCGCTGGCCACCAGGTGGAGGAGCTGCCCATAGCCAGGATCCCAGCCATGTGCCCCCAGCCTCCGGCTGGCTGGACTCCCAGGCCATTGTGTACCCCCAGCTCTTTGTCAAGCAGAAACTCTGCCGAGAGAGAGAGAGAGAGAGAGAGAGAGAGAGAGAGAGAGAGAGAGAAGGAAATAGCAAAAGGCAGAACCAATTTTTGCAGAGGCCTGGAGAATCTAAAAAATGCATCTGAACGCTCTGTACAGATTAATTAAACAGTTTTGATGCCAGTTTCCAAATTGTCCCACACGTCGCCTCCCTGCCACTCCTTCCTGGCCCTGTGGACGTGCGAAGCTCTCGTCATTTTTATGCGACTTTCCTCACTATACCCATTTACTACCTGCTTTCCATTTCCTCTTCTGATGGCGCGTCTGCATCACACGGAGGGGTCGCCCCAATGCAGCCGAGGAAGCTGAGCCTCAGCTGCATCATCCTGGACTGACCAGTGCTCAGGTGTGGCCAGCGCGGCATGGGCGTGTCTGTGCAACAGAAGGCCACACACAGTGAGTACCAATGCAGGGACACCCCCACATCCTCAGAGGGCCTCCTGGGGGAGGAGGAGGGCCGGGAGAGATTCCCCCAAGGCCCTGAGCTGGGAAACACCTTCCAAGTGTCCCCTGCCCCTCTGGTCTGTAAACGGGCCATGGGAGGTCTGCCAGCTGCAGGCTCTGCTGGACGATAGATGCTCTCTTTAAAATCACATGCTTCTAAACTTCTTTCCCTCCAGTAGACATCTGGAGGACAGACAGTGACACAGGGTGACACAGGGGGACAGCTCTGGCACTTAGAACTCCACACAGCTCCCTCAAGGCGCCAGGGGCCCTTAGGACCCCAGCCACCTGCCCTCCTTCACCATCCACTTCGTGGCTGGCCTCAAGTGGGTAATTGAGTCTCCCTGGGCCCCCCCCCCACCCGCCCCAGTGCTCTCCTACTTGCCAAAGGGCCTTTGCACAGGGGCGGTCACTGCTGAAAAGCGCTCTGTTCCTCTTCTAGCACGACACCAGCTAGTACATGTTTTCTTATTCTGTCCATGCACTTGTCCAGGGCTTGCTTCCTCCCTGAAGCTCTCAGGGACAAGGACAGAATTGTAGGGGTCACCATAAGTGTATCTCCAGCTCCACCCAGGGCCCTGCACACTGTCCATCCCCAGCTAATACTTGTCCATCATGAATCATGGATTCACCTTAACTTTGTAAGAGGGAATTTGAGCAAAGGGTCAAGGATTCCCAGTGGCCCTGACCAGGACCCTTCTGTGGCTTTCAGGCCTCCCTCCTGAACTTCCTGCCAGCCCTGTGTCCCTCTCCTCCGTGGCCAGGGCCTTAATTGCTCTTTGAAGATCTTAATTATGAGCTGCAGCTATGCACTGCTAAGTAGGAGCATTAAAATAGAGTAAATGTTTTCCTTTTCTTGAAAAGTTCATATATACAAGCAGAGGTACTGCTGAGCCGCCTGGACCTGCACCCATGGCTCCGGCTCCTGCCTTCTAGCACCTTCCTCCACCGGGCAAGGCTGCACCCTTCCCAGGCCTGAACACCCTATGGGGAGCCCCACTGGTCGTGGTTCACTCTGCTAGTGGGACGCCTAGGCAGCCTTCAAGGCTTTTACAGGTCTCGGGTTCCCAGTGGGGCCGATGGCCCACTGGGTGGGGGCCCTGGCCCCTGCAGTGAGGTTCTTTAGGGGGTCTCTCTGAGAACCAGAGCCTGGGGGTGTGCGCTGGAAGGTGCCCTCGTTGGGTGGGATTTGAGGGGACACACATCTGGGAGCTTCATGACCCAGGAAGAAAATACCCTGGAGCGCCTCGGTGGGACACGGAGCCGGTGCCAGCCTGTATCTGCTCACGTGCCCCTAGGACATGGGTCCTGCTGCTCCTGGTGTCTTCCCAATCCAGCCACGTGCTGTTCTCGGAGACTCCTGCAGAGGCTCCTCCCTGGGCCTGGGGTGGGGGGGCCTTCCTGGCGCGGCCCATGATGGGGGTCTCAGGAGGCTCCGCTCTGCCTGCCAGGAAGGGCCCCTCGCGTGCCTCAGTCCCCACGCGGGAGGGGGATGGGCACGGGCAACTTTGCTGAAACTGCCTGGTGTGCATTAGGGAGACTGCGGATCGGAGCGCCGGGGCATCCAGCCGACACTGGGCAACTCGTCGCGCCCTGCACCGCCCCCGCGCGCCACACACACGCGCACGGGCACACCCAGGGCACACGCGGAGGGGGAGGGGCACGCGCCCGCGATCGCGGTCACGGCCACGGCGCGCCTCCCACGCCCGCCGGGCCCCGCCCCCTAGCCGACCCTCGCGGTAGGGGGATGGGGGGCTGCGTGAGGTGCGATGGGGGGGTCCCCGCCGGCTCCGCGCCCCAGTAGTGGGGGCGGGGAAGGACGTTGTCGCCGCTGCTCCCGCCCCCCATACGAGTCTCCCTGCGAGCGCCCCCTGGTGCCGCAAACGCTCGGGAGATGGAGGCGGGGAGAGGCCGGGGGGCGCGGCGAGGTCCACGCAGCGCTGGACCTGGAGCGAGCTGGGAGTGGCCGTGGCGCGGGACGGTCGTTGGCTCACGCGCGTCCTGGGTCGGGGCTGGCCCTCTCGGCACTGCCCGCCCGCGCCGGGTCCCCGCGGGGCGCCCCCGGCCCGACTCGGCGCCGCCCCCTGCCCGCCCCGGCCGCCCTGGCCCCGCCCCTCGGGCCGCCCCCGCCACCCCGCCCCCCTCCGCCGCTCACTCCGAAGTTTCCTGCGCTGCGAGCGGACGGGCTCGGGGCTTGCTCGCCGCCTCGTCGGCTGGCCGCGCCCCCGGCCCGCGCCCGCCCCGCCGTGCGCCCCGCGGTCTTCCGCGCCGGGCCGCCGTCGCCGCTGCCGGGCAATCCGGGGCCGGAGCCGGGGTCTGAGCCGCGGCGGGATCGGCGCTGGGCGGGCCGGGGGCGCGGGCTGGGGCCGCAGCGCTGGCCACCGGCTGGGCGCCGAGCTGGGTACGCGGTGACCGCGCCGCCCGGGCGATGCCCGCGGGGACGCCGCCGGCCGCCGGAGCGAGGTGAGACACGGCGGGGACGCCCGCCCACTGCGCGTCCGGGACCCTCGCAACTTGGGCACCCGGGGAGCGGAGCCCTAGGGCCCCCGCCGCCCCTCGCCTCGGCGGTGGGGGTGGGGCTGCCAGCCTTCGGCGGAGGGAGGGGACGGGCGGGGGCGGGGGGCGCGTGTCTCTAATAAGAGAGACAAAGGCATCCCGGCCGCCGCGGCTGTTCCCGCAGCTCCGCACCACCCGAGGCGGGGCAGGGGCGTCGTTACCGGGCCCGGGCCACCGCCTGCTCTTCTTTCGCAGGTGCTGCTCGCCGCCACCATGACCGAGGGCGCGCTGGCCGCCGACGAGGTCCGGGTGCCCCTAGGCGCGTCGCCCCCGGACCCTGCGGCGGCGGGGGCGTCCCCAGCGAGCCCTGGATCACCGAGGCATGAGGCAGGGCCGGGGGCTGGGCCCGGCGTGTCGCCCCCCGAGAGCCCAGTTGCCGAGCGCGGCGCGGAGCCGGGCGCCGACGAGGAGCAGCCCGTCCCGTACCCGGCTCTGGCGGCCACCGTCTTCTTCTGTCTCGGGCAGACCACGCGGCCGCGCAGCTGGTGCCTCCGACTGGTCTGTAACCCATATCCTTCCAGGGCTGGCGGGGCGCCGGGGTCTGGGTCGTGGGACCCCCTCCGCGTGCGCCCTTGTGCGCTCCGGCTTGTAGATCAGGCGAGGGCTGGGCGTGCGGGGGCGCCGGGCAGGGGCGCAAGGGCAGCGTTCTTCCGAGAGACGTGGAGGGGGTGTCAGTGCGGGGGCGCTTCGAAGGACTTGCCTGAGGTGTCGGGGTGCAGAGCCGGCTCCAGCCAGGAGCCCGTGGGAAGAAGTGGAGAGGCTGCCGCGTGATTAGAGGGGAGGTGGGTTGTAACTCCAGCGCCCCACACGGGGAGGCCAGGATGGGAATCCCCCTCCCCGGCTTTCCAAACGTCTCTCCTGTGGCGGGACCCTCGCTGGGGACGGGGAGGCCGGAAGGGATTGGAGTGAGGGAAGCAAAGTTTTCCACCGCGCTCTGCGATTCTCAGAGCCTCTGGAGACCCGCTGGGGCTGTGTGCCCTGCAGGGCTGGTGGCTGGTTCTTCTCTTCTCGGGAGAGATGGTGACGTTGGTTGAGAACTCGGTGCCCTGCCGGGGCTGATTTAAGTCATGCGCAGCTGGGGGTGGGGGGGCAGGGAGGCAATTGGCACCGCCCCCCAAGCCCCTTCTCTCCAGGCCTCTGGTCCGAGCGGAAGGGATTGCTCCTTCTGTTCCTGGCGACAAGGGTACAGACTTTCAGAGAAGATTCCAGAACAGAGTTGGGTCCCGGCCAGGGGCATTTCTGGGATGCACTAGAGGTCTGATGGCCCCCCCAGCAGGTGGCCTTTGGAGGACTGTGTGGCAGGCTCTGAGAATGCCTTTGCTCATGGAGCCCTGAAGCGGCCCCTTGGAGTTGGTCACCAGGGTGGCCAGACTGTGGGCGCTGGTCCTTCCTTCCTGCCCTGGGCGGGTGGGGGGTCCGGGTGGAGGGGGAATTGACACACAGCCCATAAACTTCTTGTCAGAGTTGAGACAGACAGAGGCAAAATGAGCAATGTGTGTATATACTTCCCTACCTTGTGTGTGTAACTGTATAAATATTAAATACAAAAGAGGAATCTGTACCAAAAAAAGTAATAAAGCCCCTGTTTCTCTTCTCTCAAATCCAAACACTGGTGAGTCAGATTTGTCCCTGCCTATGAAGTAGGTTGGGTGGCCCATGGGCTGTGGCCATGGCCTGCTCTGAGCTGACTTTGGGTTCCAGTGCCACCTTTGTCCTCTGCAGCAGAGGGTGACACCGTGGGTATCGGGCGTTCTCGGGGGTCAGACCCACCCTCTGCACCAGCACAGGGCTGACATTGCAGGGTGGCTGTTGGTGTGTCTTGCTACAGAACTGAGATTGGACGCGGCCAGGCCACTTTGGGGGAGGTGGTGCTGCTAGGTGTGGTGACGGCCCATCAGAAAGAGCTGCTCCCTGAGGATGGGCCAGAGGCCGGCCTGTACCCAGGCCTTCCCTGAGAATGGGCCAGAGGCTGGCCTGTGCCCAGGCCTTCCAAGCCTGTGTGCACCAGATTGGAGCAGGGCGGAGTGGGCTTGACCTCGATGTCCTGACAGCCCCCATCTGGCTGTGCTGGCCCTTGGCAGCCGAAGCATCTTTGAGGCAACCCTGGTCCTCTAGGCTGCTGCGTCCCTCAGGACTCTCAGGGAGGTTGTTTGTGTTGCTGTGTGCAGGGAGGGTGGAGGTGGGGTGGTTCACGCAGATGGGGCGCGCCCTCAAGGGCTGAGGGATGTGGGGATAACATTGCCACCTGTCTTCATCCTCGTCCCTGGGCTCTTTTGTGACCGGAAGAGGGTGCTCTTGCAGTCCCCAGAGGGACTTAGGCGTTGCCTGGCCTCTAAGAGAGGGTTGGCAGGTGCCAAAGGTTCTCAGCCAGTGAAGAGAGGGCAGCTTGTCCCTGCAGGTGGGACCTCCAGGTGGCAAGAGGCAAGGCCTCCTGCCTTCAGGCAGTATGCCAAGCTTGGAGCTGATGGCTGTCACCAGGAACCCTGCCATGCTCCCCTCTTCCTTGCTGTGGATGCCTCTAGGCACAGTTTGACTCTCCCAGCCCTCAAACCCCGTGACTCAGAGTATCCCCAACCTAGAGAGGTGTCCTAAGAGGAGGTGGGCTCCCGGGATCCTTTGGCCCCGTGGACATCCTGCATCTGTCCACTGGAGTGGGCTCATCAGGGCTGTGGCCACATGGGGACAGGTCTGACCTCCAGCAGATGCCAGCCCCAGTGTAAGGGTGTGTGTCGGGCCTCAGGGAGATCCTAAAATAAGCCGGCACGCCTGGACAGGTGGGGGATCAGCTTACTGGGGAAGCCCCTGTGGGCTGAGGCTTCCCAAGGCACTCTGAATTCCTGGGAGCTGGGAGGGGCGGCTTTGCACCAGGCAGGGAGCCGTGGACGGCTGGCATGGCCCGGGTTTTGCCAGGGACCATGGGGCGTCCTGTAGCCAGAGGGGTCCTGCCAGGGCCTTGGTTCCCCCTGCAGGTGGCCATGGCATTTGCAGGACCCTTTGTCCTTCCCTGGAGGGCACACTCCAGAGGCGCGGCAGCGGGGTTTACTCAGGAAACACAAGCCTGGGGAAATGGCTGCTGGCTCCTGGGCTGGTCTTCCTGCAGATCCTCGAGCCCGAGCCAGGCTTTGATTAGCCATTGACAGGCAAGGCAGGACCTGCTCCCGGCCCCAGACCTGCCTTGAGCCCCAAGGCAGGGGACGGGACAGAGGCACACGCGGTTCTGGTTGTGCCTTAGTGGTGGCTCCCATGGGTGGCAGAGGCGCCTCCAAGGACAGGTCTTGTCCTTATTGATTTATGTTGTTCTTTAAAAATACAATCGGGCTGGAACTTTTGGGGCAAGTGCTGTTTCTCCTACACAGGCTTATTTATAGAGGAAGGTGGGTGGGCCTCGTGCGTTGAAGCCCGCTTGGCTGGGTTATGTTCTGCCCCGGCTCCCCCGGGCTCCTCACTCCCAGCTGCCTGCCATGCAGCTGCTGGTGTCCCAGGACGGGTGGGTGGGGCCTCTGGGGGTGCTCAGGCAGGGAAAGGGGACCTGCCCATCCTATGTGAGCAAGAGAGGCAGGCTGCGGGTGTTCAGGAGCGAGAAGGTGGCCCCAGGGCACTTGGGCCGGGGCTAGGCAGGATTTATAAGAGGATGGTTTTTAAAAGCTCCTTGGGGTCAGGCACTGAAGTCCCATTCACCTGGCTCTGAGAGGGTGAAGGATGTGCCAAGGTCATTGGCAGCCGAAGAGCAGAGCTGGGCTGAGCCTAGCTTTGGAGCGCATGCGTTCAGCACATCCTTTGGTGGAAAAGCCTAAGTTCTCACAATGTCCTTTAAAAATTGATGGTTTGAGATGTCACAGTCATCCATGGTCGCTGTCATTGCCCTAGCCTATTAGGGGCACTGGCGCCCGTGGTATGGCCCGGTGGGGAGCCGTCCCAAAGGGCTGCTCTCTGCCCTGGCCTTGCTCCCTCCTGTGCACTAAGGTGGTTTCAGGACGTCTAAGCTGGCTCTTGGGGCCTGGGGGGGGGGGTCGCCTGGTCTCCAGAGACTCCTGGGCCTGAGCCCTGAGTGGGGGCTCTCAGCAGTGTGGACCCCCACAGTCTGGCAGGGCATTGTCTGCCTCCGGATACTTGCCTGTCCCTCAGGGGTGTTCTTCCTGGCTTCTCTCAGCCAGTCCTGGGAGCTGCTCTTACCCCCACCCTGGCACCTTGTTGGCCCATCTTGTTCGGGTGCTGGCCGTGGCTGTTTGCATGGACTTGGGAGCCTCCATTCGGCCCTGGAGGTTAACCCCTGTCTCTTCTCATATCCATTCCATCACAGACCCGAAGGCTGTGGGATGTGGACCGGGTAGGGGCTGGCTTCCTGCGCCCTGCTGGCGCACCTGCCTGCCCCCATCCCAGGGGCCCAGCCCCCCGCAGGCCCTGGGACCAAGTGCCCAGCGTGTGTGGGGTCTCTGCCAGGATGAGAGAAGATGGACACGTGTCCCTACACCTCTGAAGCCACTGGCCAGCATCTTGGCATGTCAAGGACCGCTTGTCAAGTGGGGACACGGGGTGTGTATTGCTTCACATGAGACACTGAGTGCCTGATGGGGCACAGACGTGTTCCCTGGCTCCAGGGTTCATCCTGGGTTGGGGGAGGTGGCCCCTCCCCTACAGGCAATAAGGAGAAAGTAGGGGGAGCAGGGCATGGGATTGTGGGGGCCTATGTGAGGAAGAGGCGTGTTCAAACAACCTGAAAGCAATGGGTGCAACACACCCCTCTGGGTGTCGCAGATACCCAATGGACATCTCCAGGGTGGGTCCTCCGGACTCCCATTGGAGAGGCATGTCTACCCACTTGAGGGAGGCAGCAGGGTCACATGCCCATGTGATGTCACCTTTCGCATCACATCCCCTTTTTGAAATGGATATGCTGCCACCAAGGCCAAGAGTGCCTGCAGAGGGACCGTGTGATGCCCATAGGCCTCTGTTACCGCAAGGGAGGAGGAGGCTGGGCCCTGGGAAGGGTGGGCTGCCTCCTGGGCCCACTCCTGCGGCTCAAGGCTGGCTGTGTGACCTTGGCGCATTTGGGATGGAGCTGTCAAGGGCTGTTGTGCTCCTTGTGTGAGGTGGGAGGCCGACTGACCACTCTTGAATGAGGCCCTGGTCTAGTCTGTGAGGTAGCGGTGAGGCGAAGGGGCTCCTATGGACAGTGGCCTTGGCAGCTTCATTCAGCAAAGGTCTCCTCAGCTTCACCTGACCAGTGTTTGTGGCAGGCTGTCCTCTTTGGAGGGGAGATGAGCCAGCAGGAGGCTGCTGGGGCCAGGGGCTAGGGAGACTCCAGCCACTGAGGCATCTGGCCTGTGTGGGCAGAAGCTGACAGCACAGGAGCGTCCAGGCAGCAGGACCAGTGCTAGGTGGGTGAGGAGTGCCACAGAGTGAAGGTGGGGCGCTGGGGCATGGGGAAGGAGGCCAGAAGAGCCCCATGTGGGGGGAGCGTGGTGTGTAGCCAGGTAGATGGCGCTGGGCTCAGAGCCATCTCTCCAGAGTGTGTGAGGCCAGAAGGAGGTATCTGAGGGGGAGATGGGCTAGCCTGGGGCTCAGGGTCCACTGCACTCCCTGGTGGAGCTTGGGGGCTATTCCTTAGGGAAGGGACAAGATTGGAACTGGCCTGGTGGGAGACTGAGGAGAGGCAGGGGGAGCAACAGAAGCGGGGAGGTGCCTGTGGCCCCCTCCTTCACAGGCTGGAAGATGGGGCTGGTGCCAGGCTGTGAAGGAGCTAGCAGTGTCACATTTAGGCACCCAACACCATCCTGGCCAAGGGAGCAACCATGGCAGGCTGTGGGCACCCTCCCTGGCCTGCAGAGCACCCAGGGTGGTCCACGCACTCCCCGTGCCTGTGCGTGCACACGCAGCGGGCCAGGCTCCCAAAGCTGCTGGCAGACTCCCCGTTCCAGGGTCAGCATGTGGAGGAATGTGGGGGATGGGGCAGCCTGTCAGACGCTCTGGATGAATCCAGAGCAGCCTGGCAGGCTGTGGCCAAGTGCAAGCCTCGGGCCCTGAGTAATCAAGGTCAAGTGCAAATCTGTTACCTTTGTTTGTGCAGATGTTGGGGGTGGCTCTTGAGGTCAGACTCAGAATACCATTCCTTCTTTTCCTTGCAAGTGGGTGTTAACTCACTTTTTTTCCCTCGGTGGTTAGTCCTGGTATAACTTGGAGCAGCCCTAAGTCGTGTGGGCCCAGGTTGAATTTCCAAGCCTTAGATTAAGGACCGGCCGTTGGCCTGGGCAGGAATGAGGTGTGGAGTCAGCTGACATACCTTACGCTGCACTTGAGGGCCAGATCCTTGCTTGAGATGGGGGGACAGCTCCCAGGCAAGACGCAGTCCAGGGCACAGAGACACAGCGGAAAGGAACCCGGCTGGCTCCCATCCTCTGGCCTGGCTCAAGAGAGCTGGCAGCAGGTCTGGGCACCATCCCCAAAGTGCTGTGCCCGCCCAAGACGACAGATGGCCCCCTCGCCGCTTGCCAGTTTGGTCAGAAAGGTCCTCACGGAACAGACCCAAGGGGCGTGCAGCTGCCGCCACGTGATCACCCCAGGATGGTATCCCTAGCCTCCCGAGCCCCTGCAGGTTACGTGGCTGGCAGGAAGAAGGTGGTGGACCACAGG
This sequence comes from Pedetes capensis, assembly GCA_007922755.1. Taxonomy (NCBI): domain Eukaryota; kingdom Metazoa; phylum Chordata; class Mammalia; order Rodentia; family Pedetidae; genus Pedetes; species Pedetes capensis. The sequence continues at coordinate 66,723 of VMDO01001111.1, read as the reverse complement.
CTGGCGGGCAGGGCGACGAGGTGTGTTGGTGGAGCCGTCATAGCCCACAGGGATAACTCGCTGCTGAGTTAGCTGCGTGGGGAGTGGGCAGGCCTCTCTGCCATCTCAGTGTGGAGGCGTCCTGGGTGGGGTTGCCCAGCCCTCACCTTGAGCTGCAGAGGTGAGGCAGGTGGGTGACCAGGAGGGGCTGCAGCCCTGCTCTGGGCTGGGGCTGGGGCCAGTTCTCCAGGTGGTAACCCTAGCCCCAAGCAGGGATGCACTTGACTGGCCCAGCAGCTCACTGTCCACTCTGTCCTCCTCCTCCCAGGCACAGGCAGCGCTGCCCCCCCAGACCGGGTGCTGATGCAGGGGCCACAGTGGCCTCGGGCATGGGCTGCAGGTGTGCCAGGACCCCCGTGTTCTGGTCCCTTCTCCCCTCCCCCAGCCATCTCCACCTGGTGTGGGGGTTTATTTCCTGGCTTCTCAATGGCACAAGGGCTGAGAGGGGGACACCCCGATGCCTTTTCAGGGGACAGTGGTATTTAATGCATCCAGAAGTGAGTGACCCCACCTTGAAGGGGTTGTGGCCTCTGGGGTCCCAGGAGGGGCTTGCAGCCTTTGCACACAGGCCTCAGTTTGCTTGCCACATTACCCCCGGCTGTCTTCCTTGGTCGTAGACGCTGGGTTCCAGGGTGGCCTGGATGGAAGGACGCAGTGGCCAGATGCAGCCCAGGGAAAGAGGCTGTTGGTCTGGTCTGTTCCACGCAGGGCTAGTGCAGTGGTCAGTCAGCAGGGCCTCTGGTTGGCTGGTAGACACAGACTGCGTCCTTTGGCATTCTGGACTGTGAGTAACTGATACCTACCAAATCATTTCTTAAGGTACTTGATGCATAGTAGCCACTATTGCTTTATTCATGAAAGAAAAGCTCATTTAGACATTTTGTAGGAATATTTATACTGCGAGGGGTATACTGTAATTTTTGATAAATTGTTACCTCTTTTTTTCTTGGATGTTAATTGAAAAAATAACATATAATGTCACATGAGTATTTCAGTTAAAGGAAAACTTCCCAGAAGCTGGGAGAAGACAGGGACAGCCCCCTGGAGCCTCAGCGGGAATACCCCTGCTGACACCTCAGTGACAGGCTTATGGCCCAGACCTGGGCGGAAGTGAGTGTCTGTCCTTCGAAGCCCCCAGGCCAGTGGTGCTTTGTTATGAGAGCCGCCTGGACACAGACAGCCGGTGGTGATGCACCCACTCTCACATGCCGTGAACACAGGGGGCCCCTCCACAGGCCCCCCCTACCTACTCCAGCACTTTCCCCAGCAGCACCCTGTAGGCACGCCCCCCAGGAGATGAACCGTCCTGGGCAGGTGATGTTTGGTGCGCTAGCTATCGAGGGCAGCCCTCTCCCGATGCAGCCTGGTCAGATGCTCCGGGCAGTAGAATCTCAGACAAGGAGCGAGGCCACCCGGGGAGAGGGGAAAATCAACCGTGAAATCGGTCATTCCCAGCGCCTCTCCAGCGGGGGGAAGTGAGCACAGCCGGATTCCCTGCCCTGGTCAGAGGCCCCTCCCGGCTGCTTCTGCAGACACCAGAGTGGGGCCCGTGGGGTGGGGTGGAGGCACTGCTCCTGCCCTAGCGTAGGGGCTTTGAGGGAGGTGACTGTCGGGGGCCAGTCCACACGTGGGGCCTTCAGGCTGTTCACCCAGGATGAGACCACTGAGCCTCTGGTGGGAATCTGTGACCTTCCTTATCAAGAGTGTCCACCCTATGCCGTGGCCCCCAGGCCATCAGGGTTTTTCCACTGCCTCTGAGGGGGACATTTGAGGCATAGCCACTGAGCTGGTGCCTGGGCACCCTGAACCGTGGATCAGAGGCCTTGGATGGCATCTAGCTCCAGCTGCTGCCTGTGTCCCAAGGAACAGACCCGACCTCCTGTTTGTGCCCATGGAGAAGGGCACTGTCCACAGGTGGCCAGGGCAGATACGGCTCAAATCTTGAGCCAGGTCAGGGAGAGGAGGGGTATCTGATGGTCCACACGGCTCCCCTTGCGGATCCCAGGCTCCCTGGGCCCTGCTGTGGGGTCTGGGGCTGCACTGAGCAAGGGGTACTTGGGGCCTGCGACTACTGGGGCTGACCGTCACTGCTCCTGCGTGTCAGTGGTCAGGCTGGGGGGACACTCCACTGGACTGGGGTGGTGGCCATGAGCAGAGGGTGGCTGGGGGCAGCCATGGCCAGGTGGATGGGCAGGTGGGCCATGACCGGAGACTGAGACCCCAGAGCGCCTGTCCTCACCACACTCACAGCCATCCCGTGGGTGCCCACCCCTGCAGCCATCTTGGAGCTGTCCTTGGTTCCGCCCAGTGGTCTGGCGCTCCTGTCTGGGCTTTCAAGGGAATGTGACCCTCCGTATTGCTGTGTCCCCGGCCTGGCGCCCAGCCTCCCTGCCTGTGCCCTGGGCAGGTTAGGCAGCCTGCATACAAGATGACTGCCCTGTGCCCTGAGATGCCCGGCTCCCTCTGCCTTGCAGCAATGCCGGGGACCTGTCTGAAGGCCGTGGGCGTCCCTTGTCATGGGCCTTCCTCAGCTGGTCCTGGTGGGGATCAGGGACCCAGAGTAGGCCCTAGGATAGAGAGGTGTGGGGAAGGCCATACTGTTGTCCTCCCAAGAGTGGGGCTCCGGCCCAGCCTGGTGCCTGTCCCTGGGGCAGCAGCCTGACCGTTCCCTGATCCCTGCCATGCCTCCTGACCCACCACAGAGATGGAACTGACGGGATGCCCAGACAGCAGCCACCACCCATCAGGAAGGTGCAGAGGGGGCCAGGAGCTCCATGAGGGCCCCCCATGGGCCATGTGGCACTGTCCCTGCTGCGTCCCTTTGTCTTTGCCATCAGACACCCATCCAGCCTGTGGCCACCGTCTGGTGAAGTCAGCCTGCATTAGCGCCTCATTAAAATGGACAGGGTTTCCTAGGCTGCAGGGTGGGGTGAGGGGAGGAGGCCCAACAGGCTCTGGCTGTAGCCCCAGCCCCAGGCCATCTCTGAGGGCAGCAGCGGGGTTATGCCCTCCTCGGCCAGCCCATGCCTGTGGCAGGCTCAGCAGTGCCCAGCGTGTACATGAAATGCTACCCCACTGCCAGAATCAAGTGAGAACCTTGGCCGGAGATGCTGCCCTCTCCTCCCAGCCTGCTGTTGTCACTGTGACTATGTGGGACCTGTGACTGTCACCAGCCAGTGTCAGGTCTTGGGATCCTCCCACCCTGTGACTCACGGCTGCTCCACATCTTCCAGTTCAATGATAAGGCAAGGGCTGAGCCTGGTTCTCTGCCCTGCCAGGGAGCAACAGCAGCCATGGATGCTAAGGCCTCTGGCCAGCTGCCAGGCTGGTTTGGGGTGGGCTCCAGGTTGTCCTGCATCCAGGAGCTGATGCAGCGCCCACCAATGGCATCTGCAGATGGACAGAGGTCCCGCCTGGGTCCCGCTCCCAGAGGAAACCCAGAGTGGCCTGTGAAATATTATTGTTTCTGCTGAACAAGGAAGAATGTTTTAATGTTAGAGCAGACAACGTGGTTTTTGAGTCGTATGTCAAAAGCTTTGTTTTTTTTTTTTTTTTTCTGAAATCCAGATTTAAACAAGGGCCTTGTTTTTTTATCTTACAAATCGTGCCACCCCACCCCAAGCAGAGTGGATGTTGGAATCACCTTGGCCCCTTCTGGTGTGGACACTGGCTGGCCGCTGTCTCCTGTGATCTTCCCTGTGGGATGGGGACCCTCATTGTTGATGCTGCAGCTGGCACTGTCTGACATCCCTTTGTGGTGTCTTGGGCTAGTCTCAGACTCTGGAGCTTAGGGAGAATTGGCCCTGGCCAGTGAGGTGGCACTGCTCTCATGGGACACTGCAACCTCTGCCCCATCATGGGCAACAAGGACATGATGGCTGGTGTGGCCTGGGTGTGTGGCGTGGTCACCCCTGCCTGCCCAAGCCTTACTCTGCCTCTCTGCCATGGTGTGAGGCAAACACCTCCGGGTCCGGCCCGGATGTTGGACAGGAGGCACCACGGCATACACATATCTAAACACAAGTCACTTGGGACCCTCGGGTGAGGGGTGGGGACTCCTGTGGCCCTCTGAAACACAGAGAGGAGAAGGGGAAAAAGGAAAAGCCTCGGGCGATTTTGCCTTGCTAGGACCAAAAGCAGCTCTTTATTGTCTCTCTCAGACAGAAACCCAAACAAGTTTTGCAGGGTCCCTTGTTTGGGGGCCACCTCTTTGTGGGGTGAACGAGAAAAAGGAAAAATCTCTCTCTCTCTTCCTCTCTCTCTCTCTCTCTCTCTCTCTCTCTCTCTCTCTCTGCCCTAAGGGCAGAGAGGAACACAAGGAAGTGTTACAGACTGAGTGTTAGCAGCTATTTCTGCTGACTCGGGGGCAGCTGTAGCTCTTCTGCCTCCGGTGCTGCGACCAGAGACTGTCCTCAGCTTCTGTCCCTAGGCACTGGGCAAAGGGACTGTCATCAGCTTGCTTGTAGTCCTTGAGAGCGCCGTCTAGTTGTCCTGGTCTTGGTGGTCTTCTGTGTTGCTGGTTGAATCCAAACAGAGTTCTTTCGTCGGTGGTCAGGTGGAGAGAAAGTTCCTAGCAGGAAGCTAGCAACCCGCAGCATCACCATCAGCAGCCCCATCATCGCCAGCACTCAGCCACCACCAGCAGCCTCCAGCTGCAGCTCTCACCAGCATTACCTGCATTCAGCCGCCAGCCGCCTCACCACCAGCCACATAGCTCTCAGCATTATCATCAGTAACTGCAGCTGTCACCAGCCTCACGTGCAGAGCGAGCTGTGTTTATATAGCCCTTGGGTAACTAACTGCCTCAACTGCCTCAAGATAACAATCAGGTGGGGGCCCGAGGGGCTAGGTGCAACCAATTTAGGAGTGACGGTCAAATAAAGAGTGAAATCAGATATCACTGCTTTGGTAATCAAGGGAGATCCTTGATTACCAATCAGGAGGTAAGATGAGGGCTTGATAATTCCCTACACCATGGGGTGTCTCCCAGCACCCCTGTGAACAGCCTCCCAAGGCTCTGCCTCCCTGTCCTGGCCTCGTGCCTGCTCGTGACTTGGGTGGCGGTCTAGGCTGGCCACCTCCTGCCCACCCCACACTCCAAGGGAGCCTCAGGGAGAGACCAGTCACACGGCAACATTCCCACCAGCTGCCTCAGGTCAGTCCTGGGTTCTTAAACGTTCCTGTGCCCTCAAAGATGCTGTCCAACCCTCTTCTGAGAGATATAGGCCTCAGCCCACCAGAGGTGCCTCAGGCCCAGTTGGTGGGTGTGGGGTGTGCGTAGGTTGGTCCTGAGACCCTGCAGCTCAGGGCTGGGGGAGGCCAACTGAGGCCTGGTGTCCAGAAGGCGGGGTGGCCCTTGTCTCTGTGAAGTTTGCCTAGCGTTTGCCTCGACCAGGCTGCTTCTCTGGGGTCCTGGGGTAACACCCTCTGGGTGGCCATTGGGGATGACTCGGTTCTGCAGAGGTTCTAGGATGCAAAGGACACTCCGGGGCAGGGGTGGCAGTGCTGCCGTTCAGTGAGAGTGTGGCTCCCGGAGGCCTCCCTTGGTGGGGCAGGTGGCAGGGAATGGGCCGGCTGAGGACATGTCCCACATCCATTAGCTGAGAGGAACGTTCTGGAAGCTAGACAGTGTCAGGGGTGGGCCTGGGGACAAGACTCACAGGAGGCAGACCCCTGACCACAGCTGGGCTGCTGACGCCCGAGCGAGGTTCTTCCCCGATGTCCCAGAGCCTGGCGTGTTTCTCAGATCTGGGTCAGCAAGTCAGGTGGCTGGGGCCGGGAAGGGAGGCCGCTGGGCTCAGGCGGGGGGAATGAAGTCTCGCCCACCAGGGTGTGGTCTGGTGCCATCTCAGCTCAGTGGGGTTCTGGGCAGAGGAGCACCTGGCACCCCACACTAGGGCGTCGGCCTTGGGGGCTCAGGGAACTGGATGAAGAGGCCTGCGGGTCACCTCACCCTGCCCTTACCCTGTGAGGCTACCCTGCCTCTCTGGGTCCCAGGCCAGCCCCAGGTACAGCCTGCAGGAGACCTCTTCTGAGGTGCGGTGGGACCCCACTGGGGCAGTTTTGCCCCTGCACCTGGCTGGAGTCTCGGGTTTTGCTAGTCTCTTTCCTGGACCCGCCCCACCAACAGCTTTTTTCCTCCTCTGAGTTCCAGGGCCCAGAAGCCGAGCTCCTTTCGTTTGCAGGGAACAAATGGGCCACACTGCGTGCCCCGCGCTGGGGCGGGTTTGTGGCTCCTAATTGGGAAATTGGCCGCATCTGGTGCCTGGCCCAGCAGGGCTGTCGTTACCACGTGGGGTGTGAATGGTGGCATGCGGGTGCAGGCCCAGACAGTTTTGTCCTTTGATTATGAATTGCTGCGTGGCTGTGCCTGCTCCCCCAGCCTCGTGTTGCCTTAGCGAGACGTATTCCTGTTTGTGAATTCCATCCAAGCAGTTCTGACAGCTCCGTGGCAGGGATTTCCTGTTACTCCATGCTTTCTCATGGGCCAGCCAAGCCTGGAGGACTGTGTGTTGGGGATAGGGAGGGCCTTGTGCCCCTCAGGGGGGGCTAGGGCCCCACAAGGGCATCTTGAGCATTGCAGGGCTTCCTCTGCACCCTGGATCCCTCCTATCCTTCGCCCCCAAAGGCCCCTAGGCTCGAGGTTGCATCTTATCCAGAGACCAGGTCACATGCCAGTGCCCAGGGTCCTGGATCCTGCTCATCTTGCTGAGCCCCCGAGTTCTGCCCACGAGGCTCCGAGTCTCTGTTAGGGCAGGGGCCAGCACACGGGCTCTGGAGGTGGCAGGCTGGCTCTGGCACTGCTCGCTCTGATCCTTTTCCTCACTCATTTGTGGAAGTGTGCAACTCCTTTACCCTGTCCACACTTGTACAACCATCACTGCAGTAAATCTCAGGGCGTATCATCACTGCTGACAGCATCAGGCCTGCAGCATCAATCCCGTCCTCTCTCCACTGGCCACTGTCCACCTCCACATTTTCTGTCTCTGGAAGTTCTTTGTGCACAGGACACATGTGCATCTGTTGGTGACAGCACTCACTGAGCACCCTGGTTTGAGGTTTACCCACTCTGAAGCAGGCGGCAGTGCCTGACTCCTTTTTATAGGTAATATTCTGTCATATGGATGGACCATATTGTGTTCATCTGCCAACAGCCATCTGGGCTGATTCCACCTCTGACTCCTGCTGAATGTGCTGCTATGGATGGACAGGTTCTGGGTTCTGTTGGGGTCCTGGTTTCAGTCCTCTGGGACCAGATTATCAGTTCTAACAGGACTAGGGTTTGATTGTGTCAGGAGCTGCTGGTCTGTTTTCCAAAACAGCACCTGCTTGTCAACCTGTCAGCCCACCACCTCAGGTATTTGAGCCACTGTCCTGGTGTGGCCTTGGTGACCACAGCAACCTGTGAGCAGGACATGGCGTGGCATCTCCTGGATGGGGAAGAGGAGTCTCGGCCATGGCCCCTGGGCTCTGGGTCTCAGCGCACAGACCATCCTGCCCTCTCCCCACCCTCGCTGGAGGGACCTTCAGGTCCCTGGCATGCAGATAGGGTGGAAACAGGTGCTGCTGGCTGGTGTTAGCGCCAGGACCGCGGGTGGGAGTAGCTGGCACGAATGTTTGCCTGGCATCCATCCTTCCATCTGTTCTCAGGAGGATTTCAACACCCACGCTCAGAATAAAAAAAAAATTATTAATGAGCTTGGCGCGGTTGCCATGGGAACCTGTTGCTAATGAATCTCTGGGGTTTCCTCTTACCTTTGCTGAGCGTGAAGGCCTGACTCCCGGCCAGGCATGCTTCCCTCTAACCAGGTTGCCGTGGCAACGCCTGTCACTAATCCCTGGCCAGCTCTTGGTTTACCGGCCTGGCCCCAGGAGCCCACTGCCCACTTACATAAAGGCGCTTAGCACATCATGGGATGCTTCTGGTTCAACCTGGCTCCCTGGGACATCCACCCCTCCTCTGGGGCCACACATGGGTCCCCCAGATAGGGAGAACAGACCCCATGTCTTAAGGCTTTCCTGGGGAGGACTCTGGGGGGGTTAGGTGGATCAGGGTGCCCACCCTGAAATTACCCGACAAGCCAGTGTCTAAATTAGGACTGAAACAGGGCTCGTGAGGGGACTCTCACCCACAAGTGCCACCCACACAGCCCCGCTGGCCTCTAGACTTAGGGGAGGGGCCAGGCCACCCTGCAGCCCCTGTGCCCCCAACCATGGGGTGGCACCTGGAGTGGGCTGGAGCAGGGGTCTCCAACTCTGGAGGGCCCCCTGCTGTAGGGGAGCTGCCCACAGCCAGGTCTGGGCAGTGCCAGGGATCCCTGAGCAAAAGGCTCGGGGGCTCAGCGAATAGCCAGTGGTGGCAGCAGGAGGGCAGAGGGAAGGTTCTGGGTGGTGCTGGGTGGCAGAGCTCTCCACTACCACCATAGCATGGGCTGGGCAGCTCCCCTTCCACGGTTGGGCAGGTCCCTCCTGGGCGGAGCCCACAGGCCGAGGGCAGCTGTAGGGTCAGCAGCCAGCCCTTTTCCCTGCCAGCCTGTGGCAATGGGGTCCTGTGGAGTTTCTCAGGGGTTTCCTAGGGAGGCTGGGGCAGGTGTGTCACCCGCAGGAGACTGACTCCAAAGCCGGCAGCTGCGGGTGGGCCTCTGAGCCTCGGTTTGTGTGTCTTAGACACAGTTAGTGGAGGAGCAGGGGAGATGGTGTGGGTGGAAGGGCTGGGCGCTGTGCTCTGGGCAGGCATGGGCAGCATGTCCCCTGGGCCTGGACTGTTACAGTCATACTCTCTGCTCAGACAGAACCTGGAGCTCCCAGCCTGCTCCAGGGGGCAGCACGTGGCCCCTTTGCTCACCTGTGGTTCCTGTGTTAACACCCCGAGGAGCAGTGTGGAAGGAGGAAGGACTCAGCCCTCCAGAGCCCTCCAACCCTGCCCGCTGGCTCCTTTGCTCTGGGCCTGAGGTGAGGTGGGGCTTTATGGCTCGTGGTGGCTGAGCAGCAGAGCCCACAGCCTGCACTGCTGGGCTTCCTCCCCTTCCCCTTCTGTTCCTTCCAGGCCCCAGCCTTGGGTGATTCAGAGCAGGTCCCCCCCAGTTAATCCTCTGGAGATCCCCACAGACATACCCAGGGTGCCTCTCAATCAGGCAGGTTAACCATCAGGATTCATCCACACAGTGCCCTGCTACCCAGGAGGACATCGTGTCCACTGCTCAGCCACCTCAAGCCCGCTGCCTTCTGCCAGCTCTGGTCCCACTGAGGCCCCAGTACCGCTGTCCCTCAGTTCCCAGGCAAGGCCCTTCTTGGTCCAAGCTCCTGCCCCAGGCCCTGAGTTGCTGGGCTTGGAGGTTAGTGCCAGTCTGGAGTGGATCAAGAGCACTCCCAGCCTCCTCCTTGGGTGTTGCCAGCTCCAACTTGCCACAGGCAATGGGGCCCGGGCAGCTGTGACCCTGTGGCTGAGCTGTCCACATGAGTAGCTTCCCTGCCTGAGCATTGGTGGGGTCTGGAATTGAGGGGCAGAAACACTGGATGGCGTTTTATACCAAGTACCTCAGGTGTGGTGGCAGTCCCATGGCCACGCTCTGTGTTCTGCGTGGCTGAGCTGTCCAGGTGAGTGGCTGCCCTGCCTGCGTGTTGGTGGAATTTGGAACCAAGGGCCAGGAACAGTGGATAGGGTTTTATACCAAGTACCTTAGGCGTGGTGGCAGAGTCCTGTGGTCATGCTCTGTGTCCTGTGTGGCTAAGCTGTTTGCTGACATGCTGAGGGGTGTGGCTTGGGTTTATGGCTAGATGTGGGGCCGGGTGAGAGAGGTGGGCCCAGAGTTCCCTGGCCTGGCCAGTGGCTTCCCCACCTCTGCCGTGTGTGGTCAGAGGCTCTGTCACCTGACAGATGTTCCGGGGGCCACAGCCGGGCGCCCCCCATGGGGTGTCAGTGAAGGGGTCAGAGCTGGGCATGCCCAGCTCCCACCTCAGGCTGCCCCTGGCCAGCAAGCACTCACCCGGGATGCGTCTCCTCTTCCCTCCTGGCCAGGGACGGAGCCACAGGCAGCCAGGTTGGGAGGCTCTCTGGTCTGGATCAGCCTCACCCTCTCCCCAGCCCCGCCATGCGACTGTGGCACCTTGGGACTTGCCTCAGTGTGTCTGCTAGCCCTCCTGACCATGGCAGCCCCTGGTGGAGCCCCTCCCCTGGCCAGAATCCAGGGGACACTTCCTCCTTTTGAGGGGCTGCCCCAGCAGGCACTATTGGGGCAGGTGAGGAGCACTGGACACGGAAGGCAGCAGAGATGGGTGTTGGAGATGCAGGTAGAGGGCCCCCTGGGGTCTGTCTCCAGGCAGAGGCCCCTTTGGCCTTCACCCTCCCCAAGGCTGCGGCTGCACCTCATGGTGGCACCCTGGCCCATCAGGAGGGGTGTGCACTGTCTCTGCCACACCCCAGATGGCCCAAGGCTCCCAGTGTCTGCTGCCCACCCCAGTGTGTCCCCGGAGGAGCCAGGCTGGGTCTGCTGACCCCAATGACAGGGCCCTGTGGGCAGCATCCAGCCAGGTTCCTAGGCTATGGGGCTGCTACCAGGGAGAGCAGGCGCCTCAGCCCGCAGCTGGGGGTTGACAGGAGGCATGGGGGCCTCCCAACGGTACTGCCAAGTCTTTCCCCAGCGGGCCTTTGTCTCCATTCCCAACCTGGCCACACCCCAGGGTGAGCTGGTGGTGTCCACACAGGGCCTGTTCCACGTGGCGGACCCAGGCATCCCCAGCCATCACGCTACAGATTCCATTACAGAGTTCGGGGCTCACAGCCGGGTGTTTTTCCTACACGTTTGAAATATAGCCTGCCTGACCGTGGTTGGGAACAGATCTTGGGATGTTTTAATTCCTAATTTAGACTGTTTATGTGCAGAGCTGGAGCCCCAGGGGGCGGGGGGGGGGGGAGAGCAGTGTGGGCTGAGCCCTGACGCCCCTCCCGGAACCTCCCTCCTGCCGCTCTGCGCTTCCAGCTGCCTGGTGGGTGCTGGGTCTACGGAGGATATTGCCAGGGTGGGGTCTGGCCCCTGACCCGACCGCAGGTCAGCCCTGGGCATCTCCACTAGCCCTGCAGGGCACCCCAGGCCTGCTGGGCACCTCACCCCCAGCTCCCACCACAGAGCCCTCTTTGTGAGGAGCAGCCCAATCCCCATGTGTTCTAGGCTTCTAGGGCAGGGACGGGGGTCACCCCATGGCCGGACCAGCTCCTTGGGCAGGGCTGACGTGGCTGGAGCTCTGACGAGTCTGGCAGCAGTGCTGGGCAAGCCCAGCTGTCCTTGGTAGGGAGCCCCTCACCCTGACCACCGCCTGGGCCCCTCCGTGAGTGCTGACACACACCAGAGGCTCAGTGTTAACTTTAAGCGGGAAACCTGTGTCCCCTGCAAGGACGGACGTGCCCCAGGCCTGGCCTGTTTCCCGGTTGTCATTCCAACCAAGTCAGCGCCCTCTCTTTACACCCCCACCCCCAGAGAGGAGTTTTGAGCCTGGGGACCTGGCTTCAGGCTGGGCTACCCAGGTTTACAGGGGGCTGTAGGGAGAAGGCAGGGTCCTGACCTCCAGGCGAGGGCCACGGCAGGGCCTTGGCCAGGCTGGGAGGCCCTGGAGTCCCGCTCTGCTCTCCACCTCTGAAGCACACACCAGCCCCGCAGCCCTGCCCTGGGCAGCGGCTCACCCAGCCTACTCCTCTCTTCTCCTGGCCTCCCCACTTGCCAGGCCCAGGACACCCCCACCCCCATGGCCTCCTGCTTTGTGAGGTGTCCGCTTGTTCCTGTGCTGCCCAAAGCCCTTCCCTCAGAGGGCTCCCATGGGGAGGGGTGGCCCTGGGTCTGAGGACAGGGCCAGACGGGGGTGGGGGTGCCAGTGACCTGCTGCCTGGCCCATGAGCCCTGCAGCCCGTCTTCTGGCTGCAGGCTGCTATCCATGGGGCCAGCAGAGAGCAGAAGCTGTCACAGACCCTTCCCCCCTGGACTGAGAGAGAGGCTTCTGGAAATGAAGGCTGAATCTGCAGCGGGGCAGGAGTTGGTGCTGATGGGTTCCTTCTGATGGCTGTGGGGAGCGTCTTCATCCCCAGGACGAGCCTGCTGGTCGCTGGAGACTGTCACCCGCCTTGGCCACAGGCTCCTAGCCCACTGGGAAGCCTCACCCAGGAGCCTGGACCCGAGGAGCCTGCTTTTGCTGTCCACCTCCCCACGTTATTGGTGCCATCGCCCAAGCTGTGGCCCATGGCTTCTGTTTTGGGCTGTGCTCACCCAGAGACAGGGCAAGGCAGAGGGTGAGGTGGGTCCAACATGAGCCCTCTGCCTGGCTCCCATTTTTCCCTCAAGTGTGGCCTCATTCCCTCTTTGTGCCGTTCGTGACACACCTCCTCACAATGAGGACTGGGCACGGCCTCCTGTCCCACCTCAGATGAAGTGGTCGGGACAGTGACCCACCTATGGAGTCTCACGAGGGCTGGGCATTGAGCAACCAGGGGTTCAGGTGCCATTCGGGGTGTGGAGGAAGCTAGGGTCAGGAGGGCAGAGGGGCTGCCAGGCCCCTTTAGTGCCCAGCTACCCCAGGTCCTGCATCCCCTTGTGTTTGCTGACTGCCAGGTCCCCTCTGGGTGTGGTTGCGGGGGGTATTGCATGGCCCTCTGGGCAGTGGGACGCCACATGGTCCCATCCATGCTGACCCTGGCTGTCCTCATCCATCCTGCCAGGCTGGCACTGGAGTCCGGCACAGAGCCGGGCATGTTACTGTGGCCTGTGGTCCCCGTGGGCTGAGCCCCAGCTCCCCTCCCACCAGGACTGCCAAGCCTGCTTGGGGCCCAGCCTTCCTCTGACCATGGTGTACCTGGCCAGGATGCGCCTGCACTGTGGGCTGAGTTGTGGGTGGCACCCTCTCCGGGGTGGGCAGGGGAGCCCAGAGACATGGAAACAGCAGGTAGCCCTCAAGCCGGTGCTCTACGCTGTGCGATTCCTGACGGGAGCCAGGGATTCCCTAATTAAGCGATTTATTATTTAAAGCACCTGGCTCCACTGGAGCCAGGCAGCTTCCTGCAGCCATGGGGACAGAGAACCAACGGCCTTCAGCCCTGCAGTCAGCCCTCTGGGGGCTGCTGGTGCAGCACGTGGCCCGACATCCCCGCTTGGAACATTGCGGCTTGTATAGATCATCTGCAGCCGTGAGGGGCTGCCTAGCGCCCACAGGGTGGTCCCTCAGGGCCCAGTGGACATCTGAGAGACTTGCCGGTAGTTTCTGAGGTTGGGCTGGGTCTGGGGTTGTCCTGTCTAGTCCTGGAGTGACCTGCTCAGCCACAGGCGCCAGGGACAGCGGGGACTTCCCACTGCGTAGCTGGCATCTGGGAGAGGTGCCTGCCAGGAGTGGCGCGGGGAGCCAACTCTATGTGGGGCTCGCGCCTCCCATTCCAGCCCAGAGGTTCGGATGTGCAGCACCGCCACGCACATAGATACCAAACACAATTCGCTCGGGACCCTCAGGTGAGGGGCGCGGACTCTTGCGGCCCTTGGGACCCCAGAGGAGATGGGAGAAAGGAAAAGCCTCAGGCGCTTTTGCCTTCCAGGGGCAAACACCTGTGTTGGTGGCCGCGGTGGTCACCAGGAAACAGTTCTTGCTTTATCGGTGATCAGACTGAGAGTGGGTTCTTTCCTTATTGATGGTCGCAGTGGGAGCATTCTTTCCTCACTGAAGGTGGGAGAGAGCGGGAAAGCTGTTTCCTCATCGGTGGTCTGGGCGAGACGGGGTCTTTCCTTGTTGGTGGTCAAAGATCACCAGGATGTTGGTTTGTCCAGATAGGGCCATGATGGATGGGTGTGGCAGCCAGCAGGAATCTTGAGGGGAGGTCTGCTGCTGTCGAGTGGGGTGTCCAGGAGCCCTCATAGGGTAGGGACACCAGCGTGAGGGGCCCCTTCCTGACCAAGGTTGCTCCTCTCCCAGCCCCAGAATGGTGGCTTCTCGTGTTCTGGGGTCCTAGGTGAACCATCCAGGTGCTGCTGTGATGAAGTCAGGTTTCTCCACCACCCTTTCGATATTTAAAACCGGGAAATTAAACAATCTGTGTTTGCAGATTGACTTAAAACTGCCCAAGTAAATACTTCGTGCATTATCACAATGCGCTCCTATGAAAAATGGCTGTATCTTCCAAAACAGCAAGGGTCAGTGGGCGGAGGCGCATTTAGTCCTGCCAGCCTCTGGGTTGTGCCCAGTGAGGAACCTTGGGACCTGTGGAGGAGCTGGCATGGGAGCAGGGAGAGGCCATCCTGCCATGCTGAGGGCTCCTGAGCCATTTGCGACACACCTCTTCACAGGGAGTGTGGTGTTGGGTGTCTGTGTCCAGATCTGGAGACTGAGGCCCCCAGAGGTGTGGGTCACATCTTGCCTGGTGGCTCATCCCTACACAGGCAGCGGAGCTGTCCAGGTCACTGGGTCACCCTGGGCCTGAGGCCACCATCACAATGAGGACTGGGCACGGCCTCCTGTCCCACCTCAGGCGCCAGACCCTGAGGCACACGCCCCTCTGCCTGAGGAGCCCGGGACACAGAGGATACTTGCCAGCAGTGGATATAAACTGAGCTGCTCCACCAACTCCCAGGGGCAACCCCCCCTCCCTGCACAGTGGGGGCCCAGCACCAGGATCTCCTGAGCTGTGGGCAGCCAGAGCTGCAGAGACAGCTGGGTTCGTCTGAGGGGGCCGGAGCTGGGACAGGCCGTCAGCTCTCCTTGGGAGGACCCGCCACGCAGGGCCATCCCAGCCCCTCCCCCAGCACAGGCAGCCAGCACCTTCCGGAGCACGTGGCGGGTGGTGGTGTGCACAGCCTGCCTTGCCAGGGAGGGGAGAGGCGCCCCATTGTTAGTTAAAAAAAAAACGACCCAGACGATTCACAGAGCCTTCTCTTTCCTGCCGGTTTCCAAGAATTCTGCCCGGCATAATGGATGAAGTTATTAGGGGATCGATTCAGACACGAGCAGCTGGAGGGGAGCCAGGTCAGGGGGATGGGCATGGTGCTGGCTGGGAGGCTCCCCAGGGCCCAGGCCTGCGGTCAGCAGGCTGGTGAGAGGCCAGCAAAGGGCCCCTACCCCACCCACCCGGCTGGGACCTGTGTAGAGGCCTTGGAACTGGCTGGGTGGCCGGACAGCGTGAGGGGTCTGCTGCACACAGCCTGGGTGTGTGTGCACGTGTGCACGTGCCTTTCAGGTGGGTCTGTATGGTATGTGTGCCCTGCTGAGAACAAGGCCCTTTGTGCATAGGCTTGTGTTCATAGTTGCACCCAATGTGAGGCCCTACTGTGTGCACTGCATCCCACTGTGCTCTGTGGGTGGAGGAGGAATGTTCCGAGGAGGCTCCCGTTCCCGTTTCCCCGACAGGTCCTTTTAGGGGCTTGCACCGCGAGGGCTGGAGCTATCTCCTCCACACAGGGCCACGTGTCCTTCCCACCCCCGCTGTCCACACACTTCCCGTCTCGCTTCCAGGGCCTCACCTGGTGTCCACTTGCTTCCTGCTGGATGTGTTCATCCCTCACGGTCCCCCTCTGCCCACCCCTGTGAAGGCCAGCCCCCAGCTGCTTGCTCTCAGTTCCCTGACATGCAGCGGTGCCCGGTAAATAGCGAGAGATGGGGCAGCCCTGGGCTCCTTCCTGGAGGAAGGTGATTGTTGCGGGTTTTGAGGCTGAGGAGTTTCAGAAAGCAAGTGGGGTTGGAGTGGGCAGCAGGTGCATCAGAGTTGGACTTGGGGAGGCCACGTCATGGGGGTTGGGTGCAGAGGCCAATGCTAGTGTCAAGCAGACCATGGCCACTCCAGGATTCTGCTCATGGCCTGGGGCCACGATGCTTCAAGGCCAAGGTGGGGTTGGCCCCTCAGGGCCAGGAGGAGGCACTGGCCCATGGCTCCCACCCCAGTCATGTGCATTGGCCACGCAAAGGCTCTGCTGCACACAGTGCTTGTCACTTCCCTGTAGATTGGCTGGTATAATGGCTCAGCTGGGTTCTAGGCTGAAAGAATCTCAACCCATTAAACACAAACACCGTGCAGTTTGAAATATTTGTGCCAGAGCCACCCTGACTGTTCTGAGAGTGAGCCGCCACGTGGAGCTCTAGTTAGCACCTGACGGGGGAGTCTCTTGGGTCTCTGGGTACCGGTGCCAGGTGCAGTTGGGGTGTTTTGGTGTTGCCCTGTCCCATCTGTGGGTCCTGCTATGGCTTGGTTCAGGCAGGTCAGGCTGTTGGGCTGTGTCTGGGAGGGCCTGGCCCTGCAGAGTGGACAGGCAGCTGGGCTCCAGGGTGTGTGGACCTGTCTGTGTGTGACTCGATTCTCTGGACCAACAGGAGAGGGTGGCCAGTAGGGGGTCCTGGGCCAGCCAGGCCTGATTGTCTGTGACCTGGCAGGCGACATGCCCCAGGTGTCAGTTTACCCATAAGGAAATGGCAGTGCTGGGAGGGGAGACTGAGGGCCACCCTGGCTGGGCCATTGCCAAGGGTCTGATCATTCCTCTGTCTGGGCAGCCAGGTCCTCCTCAGCCCCAGCCTCTCCCCCAGGTCTTGGCTCACCAATCCCACCTCGGGGCGCTGTGACCAAAGCTGCTCCCGGGGCTTCTGGCCCAGGGATGCCAAGGCCCCCTGGGTAGAGGTGCTGGTCATTGAGGCTGCTGCACAGATGTCACGGCAGCAGCTTCAGCAGCAGATGGTCATCCTCTCACAGCCGCAGAAGCCGTGAGTCCAGGTCGGTGTGTGGGGTCAGTGTCTCCTGGGCTGGTACACAGTGTCTTCTTTATGCCCTGGGCGGCTGTCTGGGCCCTGACTCTGGTCGGGCTGGATGAGGGTCCCGCCCTGGGGACCTTGTTCTCCCTTCAGCGCCTCTGTGAGGACCCTGTATCCCTGCACCTCATGTTCTGCGGTCCTGGGGGTTGGAGCTCAGCATATGAATTTGGAGGGACACAGCTAAGTCTGTAACAGAAAGGATGGGGGGTCTATGTAAGAGGGAACGGTCCACCAGGGGTTGTGAGCCTGAGCAGGAGGTGGCCACTTGTGTGTCCCTAACTCTGCCATTGAAATCCCCTAATGCTGTAGCACAGAGAGGTGGGGCCTTTGGAGGTAAGTTGGGGCCGAAGAGGCCATAGGGTGGGGCACTTGAGAATGGGGTTAGTGCCCCTGGGAGGCCCTGGGCTCTGCTGCTGCAGGGGGATGCAGGAGGAGTTGGCCATCTGCTCTCCCCAGGACCCGCTGCCGCCCACACCCTCATCCCAGCTTCCAGCCTCCAGACTGGGAGATGAGCTTGCTGAGTGGGGGCCTCCAGCCCATGCTCTGGCCTCAGCCTCCTCGTCCTGCCTCGCTCATGGGGCTGGGGCCCGGCCTCCTTGATGTGGGGATTCCTCCAGACAGTGCATTTGCTCCCCACCATCCAGTCAGAAGGAGCCCCTCACGCCTGAGACAGGTGTGAAAGACCCCAAGCCAGCTGTGGCCCGGCCCAGCAGACGTGACCCTTGACTGTGGCCTTGCAGGTTGGCGCAGGTAGGACCCACGGCCCTGAACTTTGAGCAGAGCCTTCAAAGACACGGCTGCAGCATATAAATGTCAGGCCAGGATGAGGCCCAGGCAGTGGAGGCCTGGCCTTGGCCAGGCAGCGGCCTTGGGGAACTGAAGTCCGACAAGTTCCTCTTCGAAATCGGACTTTGAGGGTCTGGCGTCCTTCTTAAATGCCACCGCTATTAATAACATGGCTGCTGGTGAAAGGAGGGCTGGGCCAAGGCCAGATGCTTCCACAAGACATCCCTGGGGTCCAGAGCAGGTGCCGAGAGGTCAGGGGGCCGGCCAGGGCTCAGGGGGCTGCGGCCTGGGGCCAGCATGGCCAGGACCTACTTAGCATGGGGCTTCCTCAAGTGCTGAGAGGGGGCACCCAGAGGAGCCAGGGAACACCACGTGGTTTTCACCTCTCTGAGACCAGGAGCTTTACTCTTCCTGGGCCTGTGTCTGTCCATCTGGGAAGTGGACTGTCCGGCAGCCCCATGAGCAGGTCCGGCCAGCCACGTCTCAGGCAGGTGAACACGAGTTTCCTCAGCCAAGTTTGGACCCAGGGCTGGTGGACAGAGGAGATAAGGGGTTCCTGGGGCCCTGAGGACTTCCAGTACTCTGTGCTGGGCAGGAGGCCCAGGGCAGGGTGGCCCCTGTGTCCTGCATCTCCCCTGTCCAGGGCTCGTTCTAGAAGGTTCTAGACTCTATCTCCAGGTATAGGGGCCTCTGCTGGCCTCCTTGGGCTTCTATACCCTGCCTGATTGGGGCCTCAGTAGCATGGCCACCAAGCAGGGCCTGCCCCATCTGAGGAGGCTCACCACTTCCCTGGGGCCCAGCAGGAAGAGGGCGATGAGTGGTCAGTGGGAGCCAGGGTGAGGAGGCCATTGAGCCTGGCGGGACTCCTGAGCCTGGCACGTGGTTCAGCCACACAGAGGCTTCTCTCTACCAGCTTGGGAGGTGAAATCACTGGACCCTGTGCCCTGCTCTCCAGGGACCCCCCAGCCATGGGAAGGGGTGTCCAGTGCCCCCATGTGTCTTGGCCTGGAGGTACAGGGCCAGCTGAGGCAACAGGTCTCAGATGGTGGGGTCAGGAGCCCAGACACAGGTGCCCACCATGCCAGGCAAGCCCCTATGGGCGCTGCTCCCAGCCCACGCTCTCCTGCCTCTCCTATAAATATCTGGGGACCTGGGCCCCTATAGGGCCCTTATAGGGTGGGCAGTAGGGAGCCAGGACCAGGAACACAGACTGCTGCAGGGCTTTGGGAACCCCACCCGTGTCCACCTCGTGCCTGTGTGTTGGGGGGAGCCAGCCCGGCCAAGGCACCCACACACCCCCCGCCCCGAACCTGCACACAGGATGCAGAGCGCTGTGGGTGTGAGCCAGGTTTCCACACCCAGGTGGAGGCCCTGGTACCACCAGGAGTCTGCAGCGGCAAGGCTGCCCTCCACCTTTCAAGGGGCAGGTGACACCCCTTGATGCTCAGCGGGAGCAAAGGGATGTCTGTGCAATCTGTGTGCTGAGTGGCTGGTGGGGACGTGGGGGGCCCAGGGAAGGGCCTGCTGGCAGGAGTACTGCAGGGGAGCATGGCAGCAGCTCTTCCTGGCCTCGGCCTCCCAGGTGTAGGGTACTCTCTGGCCATGTGTGGGCAGCGGGTGGAGGCAGCAGAGGCAGGATGAGGCAGGCGCTGGACCGCAGTGAGCCAGGCAGGACGGGTGAGCTGCAGACTGAGAATCTAGGGGTGGGCCAGTTAGAGACCAGCTGGGACCCTGCACCCCGCAGCTCTGGCTTGGCCACCTGGGGCTCTTTCTCAGCCTCCAGACCCAGACACCGTGGCCCCCGTGAGGGCCCTGCCCCGGATCCCCGCAGCCAGCGTCCCCCACCCCTGCTGCCAGCCTGCTTAGGACAGTCTCTGCCTGGGGACCAAATCCAGACTGGGTCAGCCTGGTTCTCTTACAGGAAAGATCCAGACCCGGGGGGCAGGGCGGGCCCAGGCGCTCCAAGCCACGTTCCCATGGAAGGAGCGTCCAGTCCCCTGGGGTCGCTAATTTGGGCCACGGGCAGCTGTGCAGTGATGCTTGGCAGTTATTTCTGGCCCAGAGAATTCCAGCAGAGCAGCCCCAGGCGCCTCTCCCCATGGGCCAGCGGTCAGTTCCCCAGGGTCCCCCTCGCCTCCATTTCCTGGGCCCCTCCTTCTGTTCCAGGGCTTGGGTCATGGCAGAGACCCTTACAGAGACCCAGCTGGGCAGGGGTGTGGCTAGGAGGGACAGCTCACCTGGGAGGCCAGCCCCTCTGCCTTCTGCTCCCAGGACAAAGCCAGCCTAAAGGGGAGGCCAAGTCCTTGGAGTGGCTCCTGAACCGGCAGCACACGCAGTGGGCACCAGGCCAGAGCTGTGACAAGGAGGTCAGCCAGAAGAATCTGGAGATATGGGGGAGAAACAGGCGAGGGTCAGCTCCCCTTCCAGGCAGGATCATTCCTGGGGTGGGTGTGGGCCCCCACAGTGCATGCTAGCATTGTCCCACGCTGCCACCAAGTGGCTGGCAGGGTCTCAGCTCGCCTTCCCGCAGGCACGGTGACTGAAGGGTGGGACCAGGTGCTTTTCCACTCAATTATGCCTTGAAAAGATCTCGAATCAAACTCTTTATTAAGAGTTCAGCAGAGACATTAGCACTCTTCCTAATTAGCAGTTTTTTAAAATTTGTGTACAATTGGAGGGAGTCGTGGATACACACTCAGGCTTCATGGTGTCTAACCTTCCCATTAGGCCCCAAGGATAGGGGGGTTCACCTGAGAAGAACCAAGGCCCAGCGCTCAGTTCCAGGCCTCAAAGGCTGCATGGACACCTATGGGGGTGCGTGGCACATCAGAACCAGCTGTACACACAGGCGTGCACGTGGGCATGTGGGAACACACTCTCCTGGACCTGGGTGTGCGTGCCCCCCAACCCTTCCCGGGGTGACAAGTGGACACCCACCCCAGCCAGGGTGAGGACAGTGGACTGCAGATTTGCTCCACCACTGCAGGAGGGGCATGTGCCATGTGGATTCAGGCTGCAGGGGGCTGGGGAACAGAGAGAGCTCGAAGGGGCGCAGGTCTCCAGGGGCCACTAGCACAAGGAGCAGCTAGGATGAGGAAGAATGTTCTGGCTGCCTGAGCCTACCACTCCCGGAGTGACCTGTGCTCTGGGTGGGGGCGGTGGCGGGGAGGCTCCCCACCCTGGCTTCGGCGGAGGCCTCCTGCACTTCCCTGTGTGACCCTGGGCCAGCTGGAGAACAGACCGCTCCATGTTTGGCCGGCTCCCCATGTTCCCCACCCCCAGCCCAGCTGAGTCCAGTGTGAGTCACACAGGCCCTGGCCACGGGCTCCAGCCACGTTCCCCTGGACCAGGCTTGGGGTGGGGGAGGAGGTTGGGGTCTCCTTGAGCAACAGCTGGGAGCAGGAAGCAGAGGGGCTGGGCAGCCAGTAGAAGCCAGTTGGGACAGGATGTGAACAGAGGCTAGGAAGCCCACAGCCACTTAGGAGCCCTGAGCCCTGGACAGAGGTGGTGACCTGGCAGAGAGGCCCCACCCCTGTGCCCTCCTTCCTTGTACCTGGGGAAACCGCGAGCCATATGGACCCCATGTCCCTTTTCTGTGAGTGCAGTGACTCTTAGTGTTGATGAGCCCAAGCCTGGCCAGGCCTGAGGGGTGCCCAGCAGAGGGGCTCAGGAAGCCCAGCCCACCCAGGCCAGACCCTGGGCTGACAAGAGTGGGCATGAGTGACCTGGGCCCTGGCATTCCCCTGCCCATGCAATGTTGGGCAGTTGCTGGACCCCGAGAAAGAAGGGGCTGGGCACGGGGCTGCTGGGCCCCAGGCGGCAGCCAGGATGAAACGAGGCTGCCCTGTGGTGGCTCATCTGCCCATTTCCAGGAAGTGCTGGATCCAGCTAGTGGCCCCAGGACAGGGCCAGCTGAAGGTGGGGGCAGTGCTCTGTTCCCCAAGGTGAGGATCCCCATGCTGTGGTCCCCGTGTGGTCACCATTCACTGAAAGGGAGGGCAGGCATCTCCTGATGAGCTCCATGGGGCCCTGTGTCCCCTGTTACTTCCGGTCATCCCTTCCTTGCTTCCCAAACATAAACGGGGTCCTCTGTATGCACTCACCCCCACTTTAAGACCCTGGCTGGGGTTGGCCCATTGGCTGGGGCGCTGGTGATGAGCTGGAACACTGGGGATCCCACACTGAAGTGCCTCCAGGTTCCTCCACCTTGGCAAGCCTGTAGCCATGGCAACAGCCTGGGGGCGGGCAGAGAAACCTCGGCAATCAGGGCAGCTCGGCCTCCGGCCTCCGGCTCTGGAAGCTCCCTGTACTGTCCTGGCCCCCAGGGTGAGGGCCTCCAACCCTCCCTCCTCCAGGGTTGGGCACTTCCCTGGGGCCACAGTGGGGTACAGAGGCCTAGGGGTTGGACACTGGCTTCTCCCAGGCAGAGGCCTGGTGGCAGTGCCCGGGTGGGGGCCATGGCCACGCCCAGGACCTGCTGGCCACCTGCATGGCTCAAGCTCCTGCAGGGGCAGGGGTAGCAAACAACACCAGGCTGACCTGTGGAGCATCTGGGCCATCTTGAGGGGTTCTCTCGGGCCACGGTGACTTGGCCCCTCCCCTATGGTCTCAGGCAAAGTTCTGCCCATCTCCAGGGGCAGGACAAGGTGTGGGTCCTTCACTAAGGAGGAGCCTGTAGAGGCGGCAGCACGGCTGGGTCCTTCCTGGGAGGACGTCTGCCTGCACCTGGTTGCACTCTGCCTGGGAACAGCCCGCCTGCTCTTCAGAGGTCATGTCAGCCCCAATTCTCCCCAGAGCCACCCTGGCCAGGGTTGCTATTGGAGACCCCATGTTGTCTCCAGCAAGTGGCAGGCATGGTGGGCCATTGTGCACCAGCAGAGGCTCCTGTGGTCCTTGCTTAGACTCTATCCATGATGGCCTCCAGCCTGTTGGGGAGGCTTGCCCCAAGGGCTTGAAGGGCCACCATAGGGGGAAGCAGAGGGCTGGGTCCTGAGGCGGTCAGACCTGGGAAGCATCAGACATGGCTTTGCTGGAGCCAGGCCACGGAGGGCTGTGGTGTGGATTTTGTGTCCAGGGCACTAGGGAACCACAGCAGGGTGTTGAGCAGGGAAGTGCCTTGGTTAGCTCTGTTTTAGAGACTGCTCAGATGGGATGAGCAAGGGAAGAGCTGGGGGCTGACAGAAGGACATCCCTAGGTGGAGCCGGCACGGAGCAGTGTGATCTCTGTGCCATTAGCAAGTGGGCTGGGGACAAGATGTGGGGTCTGGAGGTGTGGGCAGTGCTGGAGGCTGTAGGGACATGAGCTCTCTGCACACAGAAGAGGGAGCCAGTCCCCAGGTTTGGGGGGCTCAAGAGGGAGGTCAGGTGCCCAAGGCCCCAGCACCACCAGGCAGGGCTAGTGGTAAGGTGAGTGGGCAGGAGTCCAGAGCACAGGCCCCCAGGGGGTCTCCCATCCTGCTGCGGGGATCCCAAGACCTGTCCTGCCCTAGACAGGGGCCATTGCTGCAGGGTGAGCCTGGCTGACCACCTCTAATCAGTCTACTGTTCTCAGGCTCCTGGGGCAGGAAAATCAGGACCCGTGGGGCTGCTTCTGACCCCTGGGGCCCCTCTGGCCACAAGGAGCAACAGCTCCCATGAGAGGCAGGGGAGGTCCACACAGATCCTCCCCAATGCATGACACCTGTCCAGCAGGTTTGGGGTACGTCAGAGGTACCAGAACCCCAGGACCAGGAGCAGACCCTGCCCAAGGCAGAGGAGCATGGTGCCCAATAGAGATTGCTAAGCCCAGGGCTGCAGGCCGGGATCCCCACCCAGCCAGGGCCCAGGGGAGGCAGGCCTACTCCTGAATCAGGTTAAGTGGATCAGCAGCTGGGTGGATGGGCCTCAGCCCCCTTGGGCAGCGGCTGTCCTGCCTGTGAAGTGGCCAGCTCAAGGACTCCTTTCTCAGGCTGAGGCCCTGGCCTCTCATGCTGGCCCACCAGGAGCTCTAGGCAGCCTCTGTGTCCTGGCCTACCCTGTGGGCATCAGGACCTTCCCAGCAGCCCCAGGGGCGTCATCAGGCACTGTCCCAGTGTGCAGTGGCTACAAAGAGGCCTCATGGACGGGGGAGCAGGGTCCACAGGCTGCTGAGCCCAAACAGCAGGGAGGTAGCAACAGGCAGGCCAGCGCTCTGGTTCAAAGAAGGCTTGAATCCTGGGCCACGGATGTCTAAGTATGGTTCATGCATTGCAGCATTAGCCGCTTCAGAGTGGATGGTCAAATTGCGTGTGTCCACAGTACCCAGCCAAAACAGTCCCCACTCTTTAGAAGGGAACCTGAGCCGCGGGAGCACCCACTGCCCGGCCCTGGTGGCCAAGGGCTACTGTCCACGTGCCTAGTGGAATCACACATGGCTTCTCTCCGTCGCATTCTCCAGGGCTATCCAAGATGCCACAGGTGGCAGCTTTGCTCCTTTCTGTAGCCACATATTGTTCTGTCATGTGGAAGGACCCCAGGCCATTTCTCCACTTACTTGCTAGTGGTCCCTTGAACTGTCTGTCTTCGGCTATTGTGTAGGCCACTGTGGACACATGTATGTGTCTCTGTGAGATGAGTGTTTTCCCCTCAGCTATAACATGGGCCCAGCAGTGGCTTCCCTGGTCACACAGGAGGTCTATGTGGCTCTTTTTGAGGAATCGCCAGGCTGTGGTCTTCCCTGAGCTGTCCCTTCACAATGTCCTGCTGTTGAGAGCGGGTGTGACATGACCCCCGCAGACACTGAACTCAGCTCTGCCTTCTGTGCCAACTACCTGAGTCCCAGGTGGAACTGGCTGTACACAGAGCGCCCTGCTGCCCAGCTCAGCCCTGACCCATCCCTCCTGCCCCCCCCCCGTGGGGGCTCCCAAGTGGTGGTGTGGTCTCTGTGACCAGGACAGAGCGGCCAAGGACGTGGAGCAGGCCTGCATGGCTAGCCACCATCCAAGATCCATACCATGGGAGGCCAGTCCAGGGGCTTCTGTTTCTGGGGAAATTGGGGGCCTGTCTAAGCACTAGGCCATTGTTGTCATGGGAACCTTGGGAGATGGGGGTCACCAGTATGGTGTGAGGGGCAGAAGGCCCAGGGACCCCCTCAGACTAGGAAGGCAGTGGCCATGAGCTGTCTGTGCTCTGAGCAGGCAGCAACCTCGGTCTGGTACACCAGGTCAGGCCGAGGGCTCTCCTCATGCCAGCAGTGTCCTGTGGTCACCAAGATGGTGAAGCCCTGGGGGTGGGGGACCCACAGCCCACCCCGACCACGCAGACCTGGGTTTCCCCACACTGAGCTTCCCTAACCAGAGACAGGGCATGGGGTCTGCAGCGTGACAAGCCAAAAGATGTGATGGGGGCCCGATGGGAAGGGAACACATGTGGAGCATCAACTGGGCTCTTCCTGCGTCCCTCTGCCCCTCCCTCATGCCCTCCCCCCATGGTGTCACAACAGGCAGCACCCTGGCTCACCTCTGCCTTCGTCCTTCATGTGTGCGCGTGTGTGCGTGTGCGCACGTGTGTGCGCGTGTGTGTATACCACCTTCGGGGAAGGGTCTGTCCTCCTGCATTCTTTCATACACCAGGCTGTCAGTCCTCCACCCACTGCTCTCTCTGCCAGGCCCCTGTGTCATTTCTATCCTAATTCACACAGCACCCACCATGGCTGGCCAGGCATCTGTCAGAAACATCCTGCCATTTTAACTCAGGCCACCCCATGGGGCCTCCCTGGCCACCATGGTGAATGGACTTCAGGGTGAGGGGTGTCCCCAGGGCCTCGCTGGCACTTTGCGACTGCCCTCGTCCTGGAGTGATGGAGAGGGGGCAGAAGGGTGGTTCTCGGAGAGGTAAGTAGCCTCTGGGGTCTCCCTGCCTGCCTGCGGAGTGCCAGGGGCTGCAGCTAGGCCTTCCATATCAGGCTATTTGATGCAGGACCTGAAGTTGTCACTCTCCCCCAAGCGAAGGCAGCCAGACCCATCAGGTGCACCCAAGCTTCCCGGCATCCTCCACTCCCTCTCTGCAGGCCCCACTTTTCTCTGTGAATAAACATATGCTTCTCTCCATGAGCAAATTGGAAGAGTAAGGTGGAGTGCTCCAGAGAATGCAACGCGCAGGGGGCAGCAGCCTGGAGCCCGCACTGCATGCTGCAGAGCCAGCCCCTCCCAGCCAGGCATCCGTGCAGATTGGGGAGCTTGAGGGTCACCCATATGAGCCTCTGCAGCAAGCAGTGTGCTCGTCCCCTGGTGCAGGGCCCCTGCCCCTCCTGCCCGGGTCCTTCCACATCAAGCTGTTCTGGATTTGGCTGAATGGAGCTTAGCTGCAGAGCAGATTGCTCTGAGGGGCCGCCTGGCACCTCTAAGTCCTGTGATTTCACAACACCCCCCAGTGGGGGTCTTGGCATGGGATCTTGGGGGTCGTGTCCCTGGGGCCTCTCACCATGGGGAGATCCCAGTCCCCACCCTGGCCAGTGTGGCCATATTTCCGTCTGTCTGAAGAGCTGTGGCCAGTGTGGGGGTCAGGACTCTGGCCATCTCTCTGGATGGGGGAAGCCAGCGCCCCTGCTCTGCCCTCCTGTGGACAGGTCTCTGCGTGGTGGAGGTTGGCGTGCAGGGCCCCAGCACAGGGACCAAGCAGGAAGATCGAGGGCCTGTTCCTGCCATGCCCCCAGGCTCTGCGTGAATCAAAATCTTGTGACCCCATCTGTACTGATAGAGAAACTGAGGTCCAGAGGGGGTGGGAGGCAGAGGGTGGTGGAATTGGGCAGGCTGTTATCCCCTGACTCTAGCCAGGGACAGTCTGGGGACCCATAGCCAGTGGGCCTGGGGCTGCACCAAGCTGCATGTTAACAAGGACTGAGGTTCGGTGGTCCAGAACCAGCCTCGGTATACCCCATCTGGCACCACACAGGCCTCTCTGGGGACCCACACACAACACTCTGAGGGTCAGTCCACATGGTGCCTGGGGTCCAGCAGGCATTGCTGTCCCTGGGGACCCAAGAGCCTGAATGTCAGCTGAGCAGAGGGCTACCAGCCAGGCCTTGGTGACTTCCACTCAGGTGATGGTGCCACCTCGCCCAGCAGAGGGGCCTGTGGCCTCACCTCCCTCCAGACAGGCAGGGCCTTGGGGATCCTGCCTGGGCCCAGGACAAGGGACAAGGTGGCCACCAGAACAGGAGCTCCAGGAAGAGCTGCCACATGTCATTTCCTCCGGGTGGGAAAGGCAAGTCAATGTTTCCAGGAAAGCCATGACACTTAGCACAGGAGGCCCCATCTGCCACTGGCCAAGGCCCCTCCCGGGCTTGCTGTCCTCGGTGGGAGCTGCAGCCCGGCCCCACGCACCAGGGACAGGTCCAGACAGGACAGCCACTTCAGCACCGTGGACAGCGGCGGCCACTGGTCCCATTCCGTCACCTTCCTCTCCTTTCACATGGGGCCGCATTTGGGGTATTTTGGGGTTGCATTAGAGCCAAGCCCCTTGCAGATCACCCCAGCTGTGGCCCAAGAGGCCCAAGAACACGTCTGCAGACCTTGACGTGGGCCACTGTGGGCCGACAGCCAGGTGGGGAGGGGGGCCTGTGCTCCAGGCCCCCAGAGGAGCTGCATCCGCAGCAGGAAGCCTGGGGGTCTAAGTGAAGTTTCCTCCCAGAGAGGTGGGGGAGCAATATCTCAAAGCCCCCCAGCAGGATCCCTCCTTGGTTTCTGCCCACACAGGGCAGCAGGAAGGGGATGGTAGCTGAGCCTCTCTGAAGTGCAAGAGGTCGGAGAGGGAGGCCATGGGGGGCTGAGGAGCTGGCTGTGTCCAGGGAGTGTTGGGAGTTTGGACTGTGGGGCTGGTGGGGTGAGCACTGCCTGAGGGATGCCACGGTCATGGGGCCTGGTGGCCTGGGGCCCTTCCCACGCCTCCACCTGGGTTTATATCTCAGTCCTCTGTGGCTTGCCAGGCCTCAGGACCTGCTGGAACCTCACTGCCTGAGGGGCCCCCAGGAGAGGCCAGCTGAGCCTGCAGGCTGCACGCAGGCCTGCGTGCCCACATGGCCAAGTCCCAGCCATTCCTCTAGCAGCCAGGCCCTGGGGGGCACCAGCACCGCCTCCTGTCTGCGCTCCGCCTGGCTTCCTTTGATCCACAGTGGAAGTTGATTCTCATTTGTAGAAGTTCGTTCAAAACCTACAGGAATCTTAATGAAACACAGAAAACCCATCTGTGTGATTTAGTCTCTGGAAGTTGCCAGGCTCTGTGACGTGGGAGGTTGGCACCCCCTGTCCTCAGCTGCCCACGGAATGTGACTAGGGGCAATGTGGTGGGTGTGGAATGTCCTCACTGGTACCGAGGGCTGGTGGACTCTCTCCCAGGGCAGAATGCGGGACCCTGTGTGCCTGGTGGCCCTGTCTGGGGCAGGACCTGGCACAGACTGGCACTGGCTTTGGATACCTTCCACTCCACGGCTGGGCCAGGGTCCAGGCAGGCCCCCTATAGACTAGGGGTCTGGACCGGGGTCCTGAAGCAATGTCCCTGCCGTGCCAGCTCCAGAGAGAGTCTTGTCGTGACAGCAGACATGTGGCTGGGGCCCACAGGTGCCCAGCAGGCAAGCCAGGTGCAGGAGGAGGGCAGCCACCCAGCAGACAGCTCCAGCCTGGACCTCCCTGCAGGGGCTTCTCTGGGGCCATTTGAGGATGAGTGTGGGAGCATGCCTGGGAGAAACCAGGCTTCGGGCTGGAGACCCTGAGAGGTGGGCCTCAGGCCTGAGCCGCAGGGTCCGAGGGGCTGGAAGGCTGCTGACAGCATCTGCTAGCACAGGGGGACTGTGTCACAGCAGGAGGGACTGTCGCCACATTGGGCAGGTGACTTGAAGTCCTGGGGAGGACAGGTCTCCTGAGAGACAAGGGTCCAGCCAGGTGGGAGCTAGGCTCAGTCCAGCCAGAGGGCGACTCCCCTCAGCCAGCTGTGACCATCCACACACCCGGGTCCTGGCAGGCCCCTGAGCCATACTGCACCCTGGCCTGCCTGGGGGTACTCTGTGCAGCAGGGGTGGGCACTACCTTTCCCTGACGGCCTCTGTGTTCTCCGCCCACACCCTCTGTTTAACCCAGAGCAGCACCACCCTCAGGACATCACGGTCTTCCACTGATGGGCACCAAGCAACCAGCCCCCTTCCCCAAAGTTAAGGGACAAATGTGCCCCAGAGGAGGAGGGCAGAGCCACCCTGGAGGTACCTCCATGGGGCTGGAACCAGCACCTGGTAGGGAGGCCAAAGTGCCCAGGGACCCTGTGGGCCCAGCTGAGCCCCACAGATCCCTGTTCCCTTCTCATCTGTCCAGGACCAAGGACTGCCAAGTAACAACCGTTGCATGGGGTGGGCACAGATGGGGTCCCAGCTGTTGCTGCTGCCTGAAGCTGCAGCCACTCTGGAGCAAGGTGTGGGCGGGTGCAGGGCAGGGAAGGCTCTGCAACCCTGGGCCCAGCAAGGGCCTAAGCCGCAGAAGCCAGGCAAGGAGGGAGCTGCCCTTGCAGGAGGCTGATTTCTGTTTTCCACAGCCCCATTATGGCGCAGGCACTTGTTACCACTGAACCCATTTAGTGTAATTATGACGCGCTCGGTAGGAACAGTAATTACATCAGTGGCTCAGAGCTACTGTGCCGCACTGCTGGGCCACGGGCCTGGCTCTGTGCAAGGGGAAAGGGGCCGGGGCCGGCCTGGGAAGGAGGGTGTCCAGCTGGACGGCCAGCCCTGCCCCTGCCCTCAAATAGGCCATCCCAGTTGCGTCCTGTCTGGGTCGGACATGCTGTCTGCACTTGTGGCCTCTTTGCGGGTTAGAGACTTGGTCCCTGGCAGGCCACACAGACCCCAGGCCCAGTGTCCCCTATCATGGGATTGGAGCTCTGCTGCATTGGACCATGGCCACGTGGCAGGCTGGGCTTTGTGACCCACTAAAGCCTGCAGAGGCTCTGGGGCACTGAGGCTGAGAGGCCAGTGGCCTGTTCACATTCCTGCCAGGAGATTCCAACCCAGACCCAACTCCAGAGCTTGAGATGCAGAGAGTGGACATCTGATGTTTGTCACTCCTTGGTCCCTGCAGTGGGGGCGGTGGAGGCCCCAGGCTGGGGCTTAAACTTCCCACAGCTGTGTTCCAACAGGCCGCTCCCCATGGACACTACCCACCATCATGCCCTCCACCGCCTTCTGGCTCTGGGGATGACCCGTGGAAAGCCACAGCACTTGGTGGGTCAGGCCTGTGAGTGGAATGTGTTGGGTGGGCAGCGGCTTCTGAAGCAGGGTGCCAAGTGGCTTACATGGTGCTGCCCTGGCTGTCCTGTAGCGTCCACACAGCCTGGCCTCCATTGAGGCTTGGCTTCACGCCTAGCAGGGCTTCTGGACCCTCTAGGGGTGGTGGATGGGGTGTGGGCAGCAGACTGGACTTCCCTGAGAGCCCCAAGCAGCCAGCATGGGTCCACAGCGCCACCTGGTGGTCATATGGGAAACAGACGGGGCCGAGGTGGCTGGGTGGTTCTGGGTACACCAGGCAGGGCTGAGCTTCACTGTGAGCAGATCAAGTGGCATGGGGGACCATCCCAGTGCCGTGGTCCTTAACATACCTCCAGCACATGGTTCGAGCACGTCAGCATGCTGGTCATCATGCTCAACTGCGTGACCTTGGGCATGTTCCGGCCCTGTGAAGACGCAGAGTGCCGCTCGGAGCGCTGTAACCTTCTGGAGGTGGGCAGTGGCCAGGGGGAGGGCCTGGGCCCATGCTCCAGCTCCCCGTCCTAACCTCCCCTCCTGCCAGGCTTTTGACGACTTCATCTTCGCCTTTTTCGCGGTGGAGATGGTCATCAAGATGGTGGCCCTGGGGCTGTTTGGGCAGAAGTGCTACCTGGGGGACACCTGGAACAGGCTGGACTTCTTCATTGTCATGGCAGGGTATGAGCCAGGGGAGCCTCCGTTAGGGGAACAAGCACTCTGGGGTCCCTGGGCAGCCTGTGTGTCCTGCCCCAGTGCCCTGGAGCCCAGGCCTTCAGTGGTGTGGCCACCCGTGGCTGAGCCTCCTTGCACCCACAGCATGATGGAATACTCTCTGGACGGACACAGCGTGAGCCTCTCTGCCATCCGCACTGTGCGCGTGCTGCGGCCCCTCCGCGCCATCAACCGTGTGCCCAGTAAGTGCCTGGCCAGAGACAAACTGCGGCCTGCCTGGCCATGGAGGACCTGCCTCCTTTCTGGAGAGATCTGAGCTGAGGCATGATGGAGCTCCCAGTACTAGGTGACGGGGGCCACTCAGAACCTTGAGCTCCTCATCTGCACTGCATCCAGGGCGAGGCTGGGGGCTCAGCAGGTCCCCCGTGGCTTTACTGTCTGGCCATCCCAGCATGGCCATGAGAGACCTCTGCCCCAGGGACAGGGCCCCGGCCTGGGCAGCCCCGGGGGAGGTCCACCTGCACATCTGCTGGCCCTTGTGGCCCAGCTCAGCAGGGGTTGGGGGATTGAGGGCTGCTGGGAGCCCTGCAGACCCCATCAGCAATGGTGAGGAGAGGGGACCTGCTCACGCACAGGCAGAGAGAAAGCTTGCAGGATGTCATGTGGCTGTGTCCGCTGGCTTCCAGTGGCCACCCTGGGAGCCTGGAGAAACTTCCTGGCTGGGCCCACTGTAGCTGGACCCCACCCCTCCAAGGAGGAGCACAGATGTCCCCCCTCTGGGTGTCCTGGGATCTGCAGGATGGCAAGTGGGGGAAGCTCTGGTCTAGGTGGGTCCTGGGACTGCTCAGCAGAGGGCTCACCTGTCCCCAAGTAAGCTTGCCAGCTGCAGGGATGTGGCTCTGTGAACAGTGCAGGGCGGGGACCCCAGGGCTGACCCCCAGAGTGCTGATGGCCAAGCCTGCCTCTCCCAGGCATGCGAATCCTGGTTACCCTGCTGCTGGACACTCTGCCCATGCTGGGGAATGTCCTTTTGCTCTGCTTTTTCGTCTTCTTCATCTTCGGCATCGTGGGTGTCCAGCTCTGGGCCGGTCTGCTGCGGAACCGGTGCTTCCTGGACAGCGCCTTCGTCAGGTGCGTAGGCCCCGCCCACACGCATGGCCACGCCCCAGAGGAGCCTCGGAGACCCCACCCTACAGGCTCCACCCACTTGGAAGGCCACACCCCAAAGGCTCCGTCCTCTAAGGCCCCGCCCACCTTTGAAATGTGATCCGTGTGGGAACTGACATCGTTTGAACCCGGGTTCTGGCTTCCCGGTTGCTGTCTGTTTTCCTGTCTTTGTGTGTGTTGTCTGTCTACCCTGTCTGTGTCTCTAGTCTCTGGGCTCCTGGCGTTGGGGCTGTCCCTCCAGGTATGCCATTTAGGGGAGTGTTGTTGGCGGTCAGGGCTGGCCTCCTGTTCACTCTCCTCAGCATTAGGCTCACCGGGCACCCAGCCTTACCCTCCTGGACCAATGTCTGTGAAGTCTCAAGGGTGCCTGGGGCCAAGGGGCCTGACCACAGGGCTTCCCGGAGCTTCTGTGCTAAGCCAGTGCCCAAGGTGCTCAGCCCTGCTCAGGGTGGGGACACCTTAGAGCCTGTCCAGTGAGAGCATGGCCCCCCAGGGACAGGGACAGGCCACTGCCCCTCCCCAGGGCAGCTCACTGTGTGAGTGACAGATGCGAAGGGAGGCCTGGCTGGAGGGGCAGCCCAGCCTGTCTGCTGCTTCCTGGCGACCGGTGCCCCAGGCCACCAGCTGACCATGCCCCACCATCCAGGGAGAGACTCCTCATGGGCCTTGCCATCAGATGTCCCTGTGCCCATGGCACACCGCCCTCCTTCCTCTGCACAGAAGCCCCCATCCTAGGCTCAGTGTGTCCCCTCCCTCCACAGCCCGGGGCTGGGAGCCTTCCAGGGCTACCCTGATGGTGACCGTGATGCTTTGAAGCACCCCGTCCCCTGGCCCTGTAGATGATGGGGCTTTCTGCCCCTCACTTGCACCTGGGCCAGAGATTCACATTATTAGCCCCTGGACCAGCTGCACACAGGGCTGAGGTGGCGTGTGCTCTCAGAGTCCCTGGGTCTCAAGGCATCTGGGGATCTCAGGGACTGGTGGGCTGTTTGAGGGGCTGAGAGAGAAGGGGAGGGACCACTGAGGGTTCCAGTGGCCGGGGAACAATGCACAGCTGGCCCACATGGCCAGGCCTTGCGGGCTGAGGAGGGGGCAGGCAGGAAGGAAAGGATAGTGGGGAGGACATCAGGGCAGGTCCAGGGGCTCTGGGGCAACTTGACTGTGACTGGGAGGTAACCCCAGCAGTGACAAGGGGTGGACTCTGCTTTGTACTCACCCATGGGCTCTTCAAGTAGACCAGCGCGAGGCCAGTACCCAGGTGAGGGGTCGGGGCCCGGGGCGGTCACTCCCCAAGGTCACTTTCTGAGGGCATTTCATGGCAGAGGGGATTCAGCCCTGCAGGACCCAGGCGTGCGTGGCTAGGTGGGTGAGGAAAGGGCACGCATGGCCCTGAAGCTGCCGACTGACCGTCCGCCGGCCTTCCACGGTCCAGGAACAATAACCTGACCTTCCTGCGGCCGTACTACCAGACAGAGGAGGGCGAGGAGAACCCGTTCATCTGTTCCTCGCGCCGCGACAATGGCATGCAGAAGTGCTCGCACATCCCAAGCCGCCGTGAGCTGCGCGTGCCCTGCACGCTAGGCTGGGAGGCATACATGCAGCCACAGGCCGAGGGTGCGGGCGGCAGCCGCAACGCCTGCATCAACTGGAACCAGTACTATAATGTGTGCCGCTCTGGGGACTCCAACCCTCACAACGGTGCCATCAACTTCGACAACATTGGCTATGCCTGGATTGCCATCTTCCAGGTAGGGGTGGAGGCCAGGGCCACCCAAGGGAGGGGGAACAGCTACCTGGGAGAGGTGCTCATGCAGGGTGGCGGGGCGCTCCTGCCATCCCAAGTCCAGCCGCCTGCCTCCCCAGGTGATCACGCTGGAGGGCTGGGTGGACATCATGTACTACGTCATGGACGCCCACTCCTTCTACAATTTCATCTACTTCATCCTGCTGATCATTGTGAGTGCACAGCTGGCGGCCAGCCAGCGGGTGGGCGGCAGGGGCTCCCTGGTGAGGCCAGTGTGGAGGGGAAGGGGGTGAGATGGACCCAGTCCTGCCGTCGCCTGAAGCCACACCTCCCTGGCCTTCCTGAGGTCCTCAGGCACCAGACAGAGAGCACAGAGACTCAGAGCTGCCCAGGCTGGGACCAGGACTCATGGGCTGATGGGTGGGGCCCCAGTCCAGCTTCCAGGGGAGGAAAGTGGACAGGGATGGAGGAGCCCCAGGCTAGGAGCCCTGTGCTCCGCCTGGGCCCAGGTGCTGCCCGGAGCCCTTGGAAGAGGCTGTCTCAGCCCTCCAGAGCATGTGTGGCTCACACAGCCTCCCCTTGGTCCTCTCGGTGACCCCCACAGTGTCCAGGCAGGATTGTTTGTCAGTTCATCAGCCCATAGACGTTTGTGGGACCCTGGAGTGTCTGAGGGTCACCTGTGGGGGCTTGGGGGGGAAGCGCCAGTGCCTGCTATGTCTCAGGCAACAGAGGTGCATTGACAGTGGCCCTTGCTGAGAAGGAAGCTGGCCACGGGGTCTGGGGAGAGCCCACCAGGAGGGCAGTGTGCACAATGGGGAAATCGTGTCAGGTGGACCCAAGGGGGATGGGCATCCATGCGAGGGACCCCCAGGGAAGTTCCAAGCCCCACTATCTCCACACACGCACCTGGCATGGGCTGCCCCATGGGATGTCTGCCTGCAGTGCGTGGCTGGGTCCTAGCCCCCGGGACAGCTCAGTGTGGGCCATGCTGGCGGTCACACCTGCCCCACCGTAGGTGGGCTCCTTCTTCATGATCAACCTGTGCCTGGTGGTGATAGCCACGCAGTTCTCGGAGACCAAGCAGCGGGAGAACCAGCTGATGCGCGAGCAGCGAGCCCGCTACCTGTCCAACGACAGCACACTGGCCAGTTTTTCAGAGCCGGGCACCTGCTATGAGGAGCTTCTCAAGTACCTGGGCCACGTCTTCCGCAAGGTCAAGCGTCGCAGCCTGCGCCTCTACACCCGCTGCCAGAGCCGCTGGCGCAAGAAGGTGGACCCCAGTGGTGCCCTACACGGCCCGGGCCCGGGGCGGAGGCCACGGCGCATGGCCTCTGTGCACCACCTGGTCTACCACCACCACCACCACCACCATCACCACTACCACTTTGGCCACAGTGGCCCGCGCAGGCCCAGCCCTGAGCCGGGCCCCGGTGATACCAGGCTAGTCCGGGCCTGTGCACCACCCTCACCGCCATCCCCGGGCCACAGGCCACCTGATGCTGAGTCGGTGCACAGCGTTTACCACGCCGACTGCCATGTGGAAGGGCCACAGGAGAGGGCCCGGGTTGTGCGCACTGCAGCCACTGCGGCTGCCAGCCTCAAGCTGGCTTCAGGGCTGGGCACCATGAACTACCCCACTATCCTGCCCTCCGGGACAAGCACCAGCAAAGGCGGCCCCAGCCTTGGGTCCAAGGGGAAGCGGGCAGCAGGCCCCCTGGGGGGCTCAGGGCATAGCCCCCTGAGTCTGGGCGGCACCAGCACCTATGAGAAGATCCAGCATGCAGTCGGGGAGCACGGTAAGGGCCCTGCCCTGGGCAGGAGGTGGGGGTGTGGGCAGAGACTGCCCGGGCTTCTCACACCCACTAGGGTGGTCCCAGCCTGGCCCTGACACGAACTGAGTGACTGGCCATGGGCAGCCCATCTGAAGGGCATACACAGACCTAGTGGTCAAGGGCCAGCTCCTTTCTAGGTGGGGAAACTGAGGCTGGGGCAGTGCCGGAGGGGAAGTCAAGGTCGCAGAGTTCCCAGGGGCAGGGAGGTCAGCCCACCCACCCTGTGCAGTAGGATCCTTCCTCGGGCCCCGCAGGACACTGGGGCCTGCAGGGGGTCAGGTTATGTGCAGATTTGGCCCTGCCACATCCTGTGTGAGACAGCAGGAAGGGGCATGTGCCACCATGATGGGGACATGCCAGGCTGCCCCATGCTCTTCTGCACTGGGACCTGTGTGAGTGAGTGTGTCCTGGGTACACTGGCTTCTAGTCTTCTCTGCCCATGGGCAGGGGGAGCTCAGAGCCTCAGAAACCTGAGCTGTTGGTATGAGATGCACAGGGGTGCAGAATCCTAACAGGAGAAATGGCCCAGGACAGCTCACAGAGAACCACCACATCAGTTCCACGTTGGAACCATGGTGGTTTCAATGTGTGGGTTAAAGACAGTGTCACAGCTGACTCCACCTGTGCACTGTGGCTACCATTGAGTGGCCTGGGCTGAACATCCATGGACACTGCAACCGCAGGATGGGCACACTTCCCAGTCCCTTTGTGTCCCTGCCCCAGGATATGATGGGAGACCCCTTTGACATGTGAACGTACCCAGGTGTGTGTGAGAGGGTACTCAGGTGTGCATGTGAGTGCACAGTTATGAGTGTATGTGAGAAATAACCCAGAGGTGTGAATATGCCGAGGCATATGGATGTGCTCACGTACATGCAGGGTGTGCCCAGGCATGCGTGAGAGGGAGCTCAGGTGTATGAGTGTGCCTGGGCGTGTGTGAGAGGGAGCTCGGGTGTATGAATATGCTTGTGTGTACACGTGAGTTTGCTCAAGTGTGTGTGCACAGGTGTATGAGTGTGCTTATGTATACATGGTGAGTGTGCAGAGGTATATATGTACACAGGCATACGTGTGTGTGAGAGAGTGCCCAGGTCTATGAGTGTGCTTCAGCATATGAGTATACTCAAGTGTATGTGTGAGTGTGCCCAGGTATGTGCATGAGAGTGCTCAGGCGTGTGAGTGTGCCCAGGTATGTGAAAGTGTGCTTATGTGTGTGTCCAGGTGTGTGTGAGTGTGCTCAGGCACACGTGTGTGTACTTAGTGTGAGTTGTGATCAAAAGGTACAGTGAGCGTTTAAATTTTTAAAAACTTATTGCATTGAAAGACACATTGCCATTAATCCCCCTCAGAATCTTCCCTGGCTTCGAACACACTTATCCCATCGTTCTTGCCACGTTCTAGCAGTTCTGGAAGGCCTTTCATGAGTGTCTTTAGCTGTGCTGGCGTGGCTGCCTCGATGTCCTGAATCAACTCAAAACATTCACCTTCCATTTCATTCTGACGTTGGGGAAGAACCAGAAGTCACCCGGAGACAGAGCTGATGAATGAGGTGGATGAGGACACACCGTCGTGTTTTTATTTGACAGAAGTTGCTGTACCAGAAGCAATGTGTGGAACGGAGCGTTGTCAGGATGGAGGATGAAACTAAAGACACTCAAGAAGGAGGACTTCCAGAACTGCTTCAGACAGTGGCAAGAACGATGGGATAAGTGCATTCGAAGCCAGGGGGATCTTCAGAGGGGAACTGATGGCAATGTGTCTTCTATTATAATAGTTTTCAAAAATTTAAACATTGACCATATTTTTTATTGTATCTCATGTATGTGCACATACCAGGTGTATGTAAGTGTGTCCAGGTGTATATGTGAACATGCCCAGGTGTGTGTGTCCAAGTGTATGTGAGGGTGTCCACGTACACACGTATGCCCAGCGCACATACTCGGGTGTGAGTGTGCCCAGGTGTACATGTGAGCATGCCCAGCAAATACACGAATGCACCCAGGTATGCACACGTGTGTGCCCAGTGTACATGTGAATGTGCCCAACTGCGAGGACACATCTGTCCTGGTGTCCTGGCCAGTCAACGCCTCTGCAGACTGGGTGGCCTTCAGCAACAGGAAGTTAATTTCCTGGTCCAAAGTCATGGTGTCCTGGGGTTGATTGCTCCTGGGAGCTCCAGGCAGCACCTGCCCCGGCTCCTGGTGGCCCTGGACTCCATGCAGTGGCTTGTCATTGCCCTGTGCCAGCATCTTCACGGGGAGCCTCTCCCTGTATGTCTGCTTTTTCCCCTCTGGGCACCCAGCTCCAGGTGGCCTGACCTTAACAAGTGGCACCTGCAGAGACCCCGCTTCTGCACAGGGTCCCCTCTCAGGTTCAAGGCTGACCCATGGATGGACCTTTCCAGAGACATGGTGCCACCTCCTGGGTGGGCATGGGGTCTGGGCACTGGGGTGCAGTGCCACAGCACGAACCCCGCCCACGTGCACCCTTCCCTCACAGGACTGGGCCAGGCCCCTGGCCACCTGTCGGGCCTGAGCGTGCCCTGCCCCCTGCCTAGCCCCCAGGCAGGCACGCTGACCTGCGAGCTGAAGAGCTGCCCGTACTGCGCCCACACCCTGGAAGACCCCGAGCTTGAGTTCAGCGGCTCTGAGAGTGGCGACTCAGACACCCACGGTGTCTATGAGTTCACAAGGGACGTGCAGCACGGCGACCAGCGGGACCCCATGCAGTCACCCCCTGCGGCAGACGCGCTGGGCCAGGGCAGCACTTGCCAGAGGCCTGCACAGCAGGCGACTTCGGGTGAGCTGGGCGGGCAGAGCCGCCTCTGGGCCTCCTTCAGCAGCAAGCTGCGCCGTATCGTGGACAGCAAGTACTTCAACCGCGGCATCATGGTCGCCATCCTTATCAACACGCTGAGCATGGGCATCGAGTACCATGAGCAGGTGGGCGAGGGACAGTGTCCTGCACAGCTGCTTGGTGCATGCAATCCCCTGGGGTGCCATGGGCCAGGATCTGTGGGATGATGAGACAGGACGTGGCCAGGAGCAGGTCCCTGTGCCCTTGGGACATCAGCCTCTTCCAGGCTCCTGTGGGGGTTGGCATCAGAGCCAGAGAGCTGCTGTTGGGATTTTTACCATTCATTCAACAAATACTCAGGGCTCCTCAGGTTGGTCCTCGGCTGAGAGGTGAATACAGAGCCAGGGCCCAGCCCAGCAGTTCCCCTAGGGCGAAGGCCACAAGGTCACCAAAGCTTCCTAAGGATGAGGGGACCCAGGGACAGTGGGCCCAAGCGGGTTTCTCCAGCTGCTATAGCCATGAGGACCTGCCTGAAGACAGGCCCCCTGAAATGGCACAGATCCCTGGCTGGGCCGAGGAGAATGAATTGATGGCCATCTAGCATCCCTCAGCTCTCTGGATGCTGCAGGCCCCGCTCAGCCCCAGGGACTGGCCACACTGGGGAGAATGGCTGGGGTTTAGCAAGCCAGGCCCTGTGTCCTGGAAGACAGCAGTGGTTGCTACAGCTAGATCCACCTTTCGTGCCTGGAGTGATTTCCTGCCTCGCACCTGTGGGCATTTCCAGTGGCTGTTTTTGCTCACTTCAGAGCCATTTAGGGAAATGCAGCCCAGTGCAGGGTGGCCCTCAGGTGAGCTGCAGGGCCAGGGCAGGGTAACCCCATCGGGAAGACCCTCTGCACGCACATGTGCACATGGGGAGCTGTGTGCCCATCGGTGTGGAGCACAGTGGACTGGGCTGCATACGCCCAAACCTGCCACACTCACGCACACACCTGCACAGGAGCCTACACACGCAGGCCATGCAGGAACACAGACAAGCCTGGACACGTGCACACACTCATGTCACACGCACATGGATGGCAAGCACATCTGCAATGAGCTATCTGCAGAGGAGGAGGCAAAACAGGCTGCAGCCACCTGTGTTGGCAGACTGGCTCGCTCTCCACAGTCCAC
The DNA here is from genome assembly GCA_007922755.1 of Pedetes capensis. Lineage (NCBI taxonomy): Eukaryota > Metazoa > Chordata > Mammalia > Rodentia > Pedetidae > Pedetes > Pedetes capensis. The sequence goes on along the minus strand of VMDO01001111.1, from coordinate 27,515 downwards.
CCGGTGCCCCAGGTCCGGGCCTTGCCCTGGCCCTCATGACCTGAGTTGCAGGGCCTGGAGGGGGTGTCTGTGGAGTTTCTGGGAGCCCCTGAGCTCTGCTGTGATGGGAAGGTCAGGCAGGGTCTGGAGGAGCAAGAGACAGCGGGAGGACCAGGCAGGCCAGGGGTCCACCTGGTGGGTACACCCCTGGGGTCTTGGTTTCTTTTCATCAGTCCCTTGGACCCTGGCCACAGCCAAACTTGCTTGTAGATCAGTGCCAGAGGGGTGGGAGCCTCAGGCAGGGGCCCTGACCGTTCTCCCTGCCTGCAGCCTGACGAGCTGACCAATGCACTAGAGATCAGCAACATCGTGTTCACCAGCATGTTCGCCCTGGAGATGCAGCTGAAGCTGCTGGCCTGCGGCCCGCTGGGCTATATCCGAAACCCCTACAACATCTTCGACGGTATCATTGTGGTCATCAGGTGGGCCCGACCTCCGTTCGGACCAGAGGGCTAGGGAGGCCGTCCTCGGGCAAAACCGCACAGAGCATAGCCTGTCTTCGGGGGAAGCACTAACAATGGTGTTGTGGTGGGCTGTGGCTGGGGGTGTGTAGGACTCTGTGTGCCTGAGAGACCGTTGGCTCCCCTTCGCTGAGGATCATCACTCCCATGGCACAGTTGGGCACGCATGGGTCAACTGTGTCTCAGATGAGTGTTTTAGAATCTGGTGGCACTGTCCCACTTGGAAATAGGACAGTGGCACTCAGCTCAGCTCTGTGTGGAAGGCCAGCTTAGGGGCAGAACCACATTGGCCTCTGGGGCATTTGCTGCAAAGAAATGATCCCAGGATAATGGGGAAATTTGAGGCAGCCCCCACCCTGCCTGAGCCCAGAGGACACAGACCCTCCATTGAGGGTCTCTCCCTGGCAGGGAGGGGCCAATGTAAACGAGCAGCCAGGCATGAGAGGTCAGGCCCAGAGAAAACCCTTGGTCAGGAAGCTTCTCTGACTCAGCCAGTTTCCCGAGGGCTCAAGGGCTGCACAGCCCCCAGGCTGACAGCCAATGACTGGCTGCCCAGATGCTGCCACAGCCCCTCAGACACCCTGATGCAGCTGAGCCTGCTTCAGCTGCAGGACCAAGCAGAGGGGGCTCTGGGTGGCAGTGCCACCTCCAGGAAGAGCAGGGACTGGAGGATGAGGGACAGGCCACCCTGACCGCCGGCCCCTGCCCTGGCCTGCAGCGTCTGGGAGATCGTGGGGCAGGCGGATGGCGGCCTGTCGGTGCTGCGCACCTTCCGGTTGCTGAGGGTGCTGAAGCTGGTACGCTTCCTGCCGGCCCTGCGGAGGCAGCTGGTGGTGCTCATGAAGACCATGGACAATGTGGCCACGTTCTGCATGCTGCTGATGCTCTTCATCTTCATCTTCAGGTGAGCTGGCCTCCGCCTGGGCCGCTGAAGGTCAGGCCGGGTGCTGGGCGCAAAGCCCCTTCCCCCGGCACTGAGCTCAGCCTCCACAGACACGGTTACCACACCCTCTGCTCCGGCAGCTGGCAGTGCTGGCTGGGTGCCGCTGCATGCCTCCAGCTCAGCATACAGGGAGCTCTGGTGCCACTTAGGCGAGTTGAGGGCCAGGGACAGTGCTAGGCTCCTGGTGGTCTGCCCAGCCCTGCCATATGCCAGCCGCACCCTGCGGCTCAGGTCTGGAGAGAGGCCAGCAGGGTAGGTGGCCAGGCTGGCTGCTGTTCATATCCCGGTGTGCTGAGACTGGCATCCCAGGTCCCGGCCACTGCCCAGACCCACAGTGTCCTCCTGTGACCCGTCCCGCTTTGGTCTGTGGCCTCCTCACCCACAGAACACACCACTCAGCCCCAGGTTCAGGCCCTCCTTTGCAAAGCCAGGGAGGTCAGAGCAGGGTGCACCACCCTCCCCACCCCCTGTTCTCCCCAGCATCCTAGGCATGCACCTGTTTGGCTGCAAGTTCAGCCTGAAGACAGACACAGGAGACACCGTCCCCGACAGGAAGAACTTTGACTCTCTGCTTTGGGCCATTGTCACTGTGTTCCAGGTACAGCCTGGGCCCAGGGTTGTCTGAGGTGAACAGGAGTTTCCAGGATGGCCAACCCCTGAGGAACACGGGACCAGGGGCATGGCGATCCGGATGCACCGGGGAGGTGGGCAGGGTGCCCCTGCGGGAGCAGAGCCACCTCCAGCCCTGAGGATATGCCCCCCACACCCAGATCCTAACCCAGGAGGACTGGAACGTGGTCCTGTACAACGGCATGGCCTCCACCTCCTCCTGGGCCGCCCTCTACTTTGTGGCCCTGATGACCTTCGGCAACTACGTGCTTTTCAACCTGCTGGTGGCCATCCTGGTAGAGGGCTTCCAGGCCGAGGTGAGGACAGGGTGGGGTTGCCCCATACACACCTGCAGTGGCGGGACCGTCCGCATACCACACCCACCCTGAGACATAGTGCTGGGCCCTGACATCCGCAGCCCCCTCCCCAGCCACATCCCACTCCTAGGCCAGAGCCTTCCGTGGCAGGCATGGTGGTTCCACTGCAGGAGTCTCACACCTGCCCTGTGCCACATGGGCGCAGGGTGATGCCAACAGGTCTGACACTGATGAGGACAAAACGTCCACCCACTTTGAGGAGGATTTTGACAAGTTCAGAGACCTGCAGGCCACAGGTGTGTGTGTGTGGATGGTGGGGGCCGAGGGGACCCAAGTTGGGGACCCGAGAGTCTCAAGGTGCCCACTCCCCAGAGATGAAGATGTACTCACTGGCCGTGACCCCCAACGGGCACCTGGAGGGCCACAGCAGCCTGCCCCCTCCCCTCATCATGCATACAGCAGCCACGCCCATGCCCACCCCCAAGAGCTCCCCACATCTGGACGCGGCCCATGGCCTCCTGGACTCTCGGCGTGGCAGCAACAGCTCTGTGGACCCCCAGCTGGGGGATCAGAAGTCTCTGGTAGGGACTGTCCCCTGCCCTAAGAGAAACGAGCAAGAGCAGCAGCCACTTGCCCCATAATGCCCCAGCCCCACCCCCTGAGCCCCAGACTCAGTGCTGTGTCTATGGTGGAAGCCAGGGCTCTGTTCTTACAAGATGAGCACAAAGAGAAACTGTGGGCAGCACCTCCAGGCAGGTTGCATTGTTGCCTGATGACATAGCATTGGTCATAACTTCTGTGGGGTGCTTGTGAGGTGGGATGACCACGTGTGGTTGGGTATACAGCAAGTGCTCCATAATTGCCAGCAGTGACAGAGCCCTGGGACAGGCCTCTCTGGCCTGGAAGCTGGGAGTGACCCCACCTGCCCCCCACCCCCCAGGCCAGCCTCCGCAGCTCTCCATGCACCCCCTGGGGCCCCAGCAGCCGGCGTTCCAGCTGGAACAGCCTGGGCCGTGCACCAAGCCTCAAGCGCCGCAGCCAGCGAGGGGAGCGCGAGTCACTGCTGTCCGGCGAGGGCAAGGGCAGCACAGACGACGAGGCCGAGGACAGCAGGACAGGCACAGGGACCCACCCAGGGGCCTCGCCTATGCCCTGCAGCAGCCCCCTGCGGCGTGCCGAGTCCCTGGACCACCGCAGCACACTGGACCTGCGGCCCCCGCGGCTAGCCACCTTCCCGCCTGCCAAGTTCCACGACTGCAATGGGCAGACGGTGGCCCTGCCCAGTGAGTTCTTCCTGCGCATTGACAGTCACAAAGAGGAGGCAGCCGAGTTTGATGATGACCTGGAAGACGTGAGTGGGGCCCCAGCCTGACCCTCAGGTGCCCTCATCCCTTCTAGGTCCCATCTCCAACCTAGCTCCTTGAAGCAGAGCTTGAATCAGGGATTCAGGTGCCTCATTCCTGGGGACACTGGGGCAGAGGTGGGGGCAGGCCAGCTGGGCCACATCCAGCCTCAGTTGATCCTACGGTCAGCCCCATCTGCCCTTGGGTGTCCATTTCCCTACCTGGTGGTCACTCACTGGCAGAAGCTGCGTTGGTGGAGAGGAAGGACCTGGGCTCAAGCGGCCAAGGGCAGGTTCCCAGGGGCCGGGCCCCGCTAGAGCATCCACTCACCCCGCCCTGTGTCCTCCCAACATGAGGTTCTCCCCCATGGCATGGGGCCAAGAAGGGAGGAGGGCAGAGGCAGCCTGAAGCAGGAGGGCATGGCTGGGGGAGGTCCAGGCAGTGGCAGGGGGCGACACGGGACTCAGAGGCTACCTCCCTGCTCCACAGACCTGCTGCTTCCGTCTGCGCAAGATGCTGGAGCCCTACACGCCCCAGTGGTGCCGCAGCCACGAGACCTGGGCCCTGTACCTCTTCTCCCCGCAGAACAGGTGAGGGGCTCAGCCCTGCCCACCCTCGAGCCACCAGGGCTGGGGTGGGGCTGTCCTCGGCCCCTCTCACCCGGCCACCTCCCCAGGATGCGCATCTCCTGCCAGAAGGTCATCGCACACAAGATGTTCGACCATGTGGTCCTGATCTTCATCTTTCTCAACTGTATCACGATCGCCCTGGAGAGGCCAGACATCGACCCGGGCAGCACCGTGAGTCCCTGTCGGCGGCCGACCAGGGTGGGAGAGGGCGAGGCGGATGCGGCCCTCCCACCGGCCTCTCCCTGCAGGAGCGGGCCTTCCTCAGCATCTCCAACTACATCTTCACAGCCATCTTCGTGGCCGAGATGATGGTGAAGGTACCGTGCATCCCTCACCCTCGGTCCCCAGTCCACCCCAGCCCCAGGGCCCTCCGCCAAGCCTGTGCGTGTCCCCAGGTGGTGGCCCTGGGCCTGCTCTGGGGTGAGCACGCCTACCTGCAGAGCAGCTGGAATGTGCTCGACGGGCTGCTCGTCCTGGTGTCCCTGGTCGACATCGTGGTGGCCATGGCCTCAGCAGGTGGTGCCAAGATCCTGGGCGTCCTGCGTGTGTTGCGCTTATTACGGACACTGCGACCACTGAGGTAGGGGCAGGGGGGAGGGCAGGGCAGGGGTCACCCTTAGGTGTCAAGAAAGGACCCCAAAGCCCCATCCCTCCTGCCCACCCTTACGGTTCCCTGGCCTCCCATCATGATCCATCCCGGGGCCTTTGCACATGCCATGCCCTCTGCATGGTGGCTGCTCTCTTCAGTGGGCCTGACGGTGCATCCCCACTGCCTGCATCCAGGGTCATCAGCCGGGCCCCAGGCCTCAAGCTGGTGGTGGAGACTCTGATATCATCGCTCAGGCCCATCGGGAACATCGTCCTCATCTGCTGTGCCTTCTTTATCATCTTTGGCATCCTGGGGGTGCAGGTGGGTGGTGTCTCCTTGTCTGGGGTCCACCTGCTCTGGGCCTCAGTTCCCCACCAGTGGTGGGACAAGGCCTGCTTTCCTGGGCAGATAGTCAGCCCATCCAGGCTTGCTCTGGCCCTGGAAGCCCATGTGGGGTGGGGCTGTGGCAGGGCCGGACCCTCTGGGGTGACCAGCTGGACCGGCCAGCTCTTCAAGGGCAAGTTCTACTACTGCGATGGTGCCGACACCAGAAACATCTCTACCAAAGCCGAGTGCCGGGCCGCCCACTACCGCTGGGTGCGGCGCAAGTACAACTTTGACAACCTGGGCCAGGTGGGTGCGGGACAGCCAAGGGGTGGCTGTGGAGCAGCTAGGGGCATTGCAGCCCTGTCCCATCAGTGACCCCCACCCCTCCCTCAGGCTCTGATGTCCCTGTTCGTGCTGTCCTCCAAGGATGGCTGGGTGAACATCATGTATGATGGGCTGGATGCCGTGGGCATCGACCAGCAGGTGCGCAGCGCAGGGTGGCCATGCCTCCCTGGGAGGGCCGGGCAGAACGTCTCATCATGGGGGGCCTCCATGGAGACCCGCCGGCCACAGCCGAGACCCCTTCCCCATGTGCCGCAGCCCGTGCAGAACCACAACCCCTGGATGCTGCTGTACTTCATCTCCTTCCTGCTCATCGTGAGCTTCTTCGTGCTCAACATGTTCGTGGGTGTGGTGGTGGAGAACTTCCACAAGTGCCGGCAGCACCAGGAGGCCGAGGAGGCGCGGCGGCGGGAGGAGAAGCGGCTGCGGCGGCTGGAGAGGAGGCGCAGGAGTAAGGCGGCCCCAGTGGCGGTGGCGGGTCGGTACCTGCGCGGCGTGGCACCCGGCTCCCTGGCCTGCAGCCCCACCCCGTTGGCTCTGCACGTGGCCGCCTTGCATGGGGCCCAGGCCTCGGGCAAGGGCCTTACAGGAGCGGGCAGCTGGGGTGCCCGCCGTCGTGGCAGGAGGCGGACTCCCCCCTGGACACCCTTTTGCTCTTGAGGGACAGGCTCATGGCCCTGCAGGGTGGGGGCAGCTGGGGAGCAGGGAGGGCTTCCCACACAGCCCAAGGGTCCCACTCGGCATGGGCTCAGACATCTCCTTGTTTTTCCAGGCACTTTCCCCAACCCAGGTACCTGCCCTGCCTACCCTGCATGCCCGCTTCTGCTGATGCAGGGGGAAGGCCGGCATCTCCAGCCCTCGGGGCCGCAGGGTGGGCATAGGCACCAGCGGGCGGGAGGAAGGGCTGCAGCCCACCTGCCTGCATCCACGGTGCTGCCCCGCCCCTGCATCTCTCCCCAAGACCAGCATGCAGGAACACTTCCTGGCTCTGCTTGAAGGGAGTGGCCGCTCTCCTTCCTGCTGCCTGTGGCTGCGCCTTGTCTTCCATGATGGCTGCTGGCCCCTTTAGCTGCTCAGGCAGAGCCAAGCTCTATAGTGACCAGTGCCAGTTGGAGGAGCATGCGGGTCCAGGCTGGCAGTGCTTCCTGCCTGCATCTGCTCTCCCCTGCCCGAGGGTCATTAGCCCCCAAGGTGTGGTCCTATGGCCCCCATGCCCCCACCCACAGGTCTCTCAACCCGCACCTCCGGGGCTACTGCAGGTGGGGCATGTTCTGCAAACCCTGGGCGGGTGCATGCAAGAAGAGCCACCCTCTAGGCAGGCTCCCGTCCCCTGGGCCGTAGGCTCCAGGCCACAGGCTGTCACCAACAACACCTCAGATGATGGGGCCGGAGCGGCTCACACCCTGTCTCTGCCTGAGCCAGGCCTGCAGGGCGCGGACTGGCTAGGTCAGGAGATGCCCTGCTCTGCCCCTCGTCAGGGGGGCGTCTGACCTCTGATGCCAGCACAGGGCGGACACACAGCTGAAGCCCTGTTGCTGCACAGCCCCAGCCCCAGGAGGGTAGGATCTGGACAGGGACCCAGGTGGGACGTAGGGAGGCTGCGGCAGCTTTCACTCCCGTCCTGGGCACTGCCCGGGGCCCCACAGTTAGGAGGTTGACCCCGCACCCAGCCAGTCCTCCTGGACCCGTGGATTCCCATGGAGCCCGCTATTGGCTGGAACAGGCCCCTTCCTGAGATGCCCCTTCCTCTAACCTGGTAGCCCCCCGCCCCAGGGCCTCCAGGAGCTGCCTCCCACCCACTTGACCTCCCAGGAGGAGGATGGCACCTCATGGTGCCCCTGGGGGAGGGTGTAGGTGTCCCAGATGCCCAGGCTGCTTACCAGGCCCCCTCCCACAGAGGCGCAGCGCCGGCCCTATTACGCGGACTACTCACACGCGCGGCGCTCCATCCACTCGCTGTGCACCAGCCACTACCTGGACCTGTTCATTACTTTCATCATCGGCCTCAACGTCGTCACCATGTCCATGGAGCACTACAACCAGCCCAAGGTGGCTCTGCGGCCGCGGGGAACAGGGGTGACCTGGGGTGGCCCACCCAGCAAGGCAGGGACGTCCCACCAGGGTGTGCTTCCTGCTGAAATGGGCTGAAACTCCCTATAGCCCTGTGCTGAGGCCGTCCCCGTTCTGTGATCACAGACTTGGAGGTTAGGTGGCTTCTCCGTCCCCCAGTGGAAGGGTATGGCCTCAGCACAGCAGAGCCTTTTAATGGGAGTGAACACCTGTGGCAGGTCTCGGAGGGCTGGAGCTGGTAGCAGGGCAGGAGTCTAGCTCCTTTCTTTCCTCCAGTCTGTCCTCAGCATGCTGCGGGGTCACTGGGTCATCAGGTGATGACCCCAGGCCTGGCGCAAGCTGCACGCAATTGGTGCTCAGTGGTCAGGTTTGATGAGGTCCCTGGTTAGCAGGGCGAGAGAGGCCATGGTGGCCTGGCGCAGTGCAGGGCCTGTGGACTAGGAGCCAGCTGTCTGTTCCCTGCATGCGGCACTGCACAAGAGCGGCCAGGGAGACAGTGCCAAGGAGCCTGGGCCACTGCCCTGTGGCTACTGACGGCTGGGTGGGCTGGCAGGCATGAGGATGGGGCGCCCCGAGCCAGCCCCGGCCTCCTCAGCCACCACCTTCTGCCCCAGTCCCTGGACGAGGCCCTCAAGTACTGCAACTACGCGTTCACTGTCGCCTTTGTCCTCGAGGCCACGCTGAAGCTGGTGGCCTTTGGGCTCCGGCGGTTCTTCAAGGACAGGTGTGTGGGGCAGGTGGGAGCGGCAGGGGACCGGGAGGAGGCTCCTCCTCTACCCCACTGACTGAGCTGCCCCTGCCCGGTCAGGTGGAACCAGCTGGACCTGGCCATCGTTCTGCTCTCCATCATGGGCATCGCGCTGGAGGAGATCGAGATGAACGCGGCACTGCCCATCAACCCCACCATCATCCGCATCATGCGCGTGCTCCGCATCGCCCGTGGTAAGGGCCCCAGGTCCCTAGGTGATACGAGGACTTGATGATGGCCTGGGCTCCGTCCCTAGCTTGGGTCTGAGAGCTGAAGCTGGAGGGGGTTCCGAGTATCCAGAGAGGAAGGGATGGGGACAGGGGCATCCAGGGTCGCCGGACAGTATGGGATCAGCCTGGCCCTAATACTCGGCTCCCGGCCCTAGTGCTAAAGCTGTTGAAGATGGCCACAGGCATGCGCGCCCTGCTGGACACCGTGGTCCAAGCCCTGCCCCAGGTAAGTCTGGGCCGGCGCCACCCATGCAGGCGCTGGGCGGGTTCTCAGGGGAGGCAGTAGTGCCCCTGTCTGCTGAGTGCCAGACCAAGGCCCAATGCTGGGCCCTGCGGGGGGGGCACCAGAGCCCCTCAGAACCCTCCCCACCTTGGGAGCTGCAGAGGGCCAGCTCCAGGGACCGGTGGCTCAGATGTGGAGCAGGGGTGGAGTGAGGTGCTGTGGAGGGCCAGAGGCTGGCGAGAAGGCCAGAGGCTGGCTCAGGCGTGCTTGCCAGGCCAGCCAAGAACAGGGAGCTCCAGAGGACTGTGGGAGGCTTCCTGTCCAGGAGGGACACGGGGCATTAATGGGCCAAGCCATCCCTGGGCCCCTGTCCAGGAGGGACACAGGGCATTAATGGGCCGAGCCATCTCTGGGACCTGGCCCCACCTTGCCCGGCTGGGAGGGGATCTGAACTGGGCCTGCACCAAGGACAGCAGGGGTGACGCCAAGGCTGACCTTGTCCTTCTCTCTCGTGTAGGTAGGGAACCTTGGCCTTCTTTTCATGCTCCTGTTTTTTATCTATGCTGCCCTGGGAGTGGAGCTGTTTGGGAGGCTCGGTGAGTACGGCCATTCTGGACTCTGCCCACTAGGCGGCCCCCAGCCTCAGACAGACGTGAAGCCAGGAAGGCACCGCATGTCTTACAACAGGGCAGCTGCCCAGACCCAGTGGCTTGGAGCCTCCTGGTGTCACCACCCCAAGGCCCACCCTGCCCACCCCCACCTTTCAAGGCCAGTGCTTAGCACAGACACACAAACAAGCACATGCGTGTGCTCTCACAGAGCCATGACACGTGGACATGCCTACACACAAGCCTGCACCCCAGCCAGAAAGTCAGGACCCCTCAGGGCAAATGAGCATGCACTGGAAGACACACACCTGCTGCTCTGAACCCCACACAGTCCCCCAGGAGACAGGCTGCTGGCAGCATGTCTTTTTGGATTGTCACCTCAAGCTCCCACCTGGTCTCCAGATCCTGCCCTGTCTGGGCTGGGGCATTTAGGGTCCCAGTAGATGCTGGATCTTCCCCCTGCCAACCACATCTCCTTGAGGGCTGGTGGCCCTGTCAGCAGGGTAGCAGTGCTCATTGTCATAGCCTGGTACCTGCCCACTCAGAGGGCTGGGTTACACATGCCTGATCTCAATGGAGAGGTATTTCTGACTCCTTCCTGGGACCCCAGATCCCCCTACCAGTCAGGTCTGATGATTCCTGGGCCCAGCCCAGCAGGTAGGGAGCCTTGTGCCACAGGGAGCTCCCCTTTCCTGCCATTGCTCAGCATTAGTCACCCATGAACTGAGAGGCCAGGCTTACTGCACAGGAGGGTAGGCACAGAGGGTAGACTCAGGCAGTGCTGTCTGCTGAGGATGAATCACAGCATGACAGCTGCAGAGACCTTGTCTCCTAGGTTCCAGGTCAGGCTCTGGCCAACCCTACCCTCAGACATGACCTGCAAGCTTTGTGTCCACCTCTGGCCCAGGCCATCCCTGGCTCCTGGATGGCTGGGCAACTGTGGCAGAGGCAAGAGCAGAGCTGACCAGGTGGGTCCTTTCCCCACAGAGTGCAGCGAGGACAACCCCTGTGAGGGCCTAAGCAGGCACGCCACCTTCACCAACTTTGGCATGGCCTTCCTCACGCTGTTCCGCGTGTCCACTGGGGACAACTGGAACGGGATCATGAAGGTACCAGTGGGGCTCCCCGAGGGTGCTGGCAGTGAGGGGAGGCCAGAATAGTCACCTGCCTCCCACCCCAGGACACGCTGCGGGAGTGTGCCCGTGAGGATAAGCACTGCCTCAGCTACCTGCCAGCACTCTCGCCCATCTACTTCGTGACCTTCGTACTGGTGGCCCAGTTTGTGCTGGTCAACGTGGTGGTGGCCGTGCTCATGAAGCACCTGGAGGAGAGCAACAAGGAGGCCCGAGAGGATGCCGAGATGGACGCCGAGATGGAGCTGGACGTGGCCCAGGGGCTCTCCGCCCAGTCCCCGTCTGGGACACAGGTGAGGCCCACCAGGGGTCTGGGGGCGGGGTGGCAGGGTGGCTGCTGGGCTCATGCATGGCCTTTCTCGCCCCAGGAGAGCCTGGGCACGGGCCCCGACGCCCCGAACCTTCTGGTGGTACGCAAGGTATCTGTGTCCAGAATGCTCTCGCTGCCCAACGACAGCTACATGTTCCGGCCCGTGGCACCTGCCACGGCCCCCCAGCCCCGCCCACTGCAGGAGGTGGAGCTAGAGACCTACGAGGGCAGCACCCCCTCAGGTAGGACCCTGGTGGGATTGGTGGGAGGGTGGGCATGGAGGGCAGGAGGGTGGACTGGGACCGGCTGGCCGGCCACCCAGTTCAGACACATCCCTGTCCCAGGCCTGGTCACCTCCGCTTGCTCGCCACCCCCGGACCCCTGCGCCTCCCTCCAGGTCCCATCAGCTACATCCTCCCCAGACAGGGGCAGCAACCCCCTGTCCCCGAGGGGTGTACCCGCTTCCCCCAGCCTCAGCCGGATACTCTGCAGACAGGTAGGTGAAGCCCTCGTCCTACAGGCCTCGGGGGCTCCCCCGGGCCCCTTCTCTCCACTTGGAGGATGAGCAAGACTCGGTCAGGAGGATGAGGGCTGGGAGATCGGGACTCAGAGTTCTCCATCTGCTGCTTGTTGGGGCTCAGGGTGTCAAGCCTGTGACGGCCTCAGGATTTCAGACCCAGGGGCCTCATAGGTCGGTGGGGGAGGCCAGGGGCTGAGGTGTCCGCTCCAGTAGCTCCTGCCCCACCTCACCCTAGGTCCCTAGCCTGGAGAGTAAGGAGCCACCCAGGGACCCTGCCCACCTTGGCTGCCTTAGGACCCAGCAGGGAGGGGTCCTTGGGCCTCTGGTTGCTGGGCAGGGCCTTGCTCCTCACTTGACCCTCGCCCTCGCAGGAGGCTATGTACACTGAGTCCTCAGAAGGGCAGGTGGACAGTTCTGGGGACGGCACCCTGGACTCCGCAGAGCCTGCCGAGAAGACCCCGGCAAGGCAAGCATCCCTGGGAGGTGCCCTGCCATCCCCACCCGGCTCCCCACGGCCTGCCACCATCCGCACCCACAAGCACACTTTCGGACAGCGCTGCGTCTCCAGCAGGCCTCCAGCCCTGGTCAGTGCCGAGGCCGAAGTCTCAGACCCAGCTGACGAGGAGGTCAGCCACATTACCAGCTGCGCCCACCCCTGGCCCGCAGCTGAGCCCTGCAGCCCCACAGACTCCCCTGAAGCCCGAGGGCCAGTGGGCAGTGGGCGGGACCTGCGCAGGTTCTGCTGCGTGGATGCCCAGGGCTTCCTGGACAAGCCGGGTTGGGCGGACACACAGAGGTGGCCCTCAGTGGAGCTGAGCGTCGGGGATGGCCACCTAGAGTCTGGGGAGGTGAGGGTCCGGGGCTCAGACCTCGAATCGGCCCTGGGGGCACGCAGGAAGAAGAAGATGAGCCCCCCCTGCATCTCTGTGGACCCCCCCACAGAGGACGAGGGCTCCGCCAGGCCCCCCCCGGCAGACGGTGGCAGTACCACACTGCGGCGCAGAACCCCATCCTGTGAGGCCATGCCCCACAGGGACTGCCTGGAGCCAGGGGATGCCCCAGGAGCAGGAGGGGACCCTGCGGCCAAGGGGGAGCGCTGGGGCCAGGCTTCTTGCCGATCAGAGCACCTGACCGTCCCCAACTTTGCATTCGAGCCGCTGGACATGGGGGTCCCTGGTGGAGACCCTTTCTTGGACGGTGGCCACCGTTTGACCCCTGAACCCAAAGCCTCATCCTCAGGGGCCATGGCACCTCTGGGACCCCATGAAACAGCGCCTCATGTGCCCTCTGGGGACCCCCCAGAGGCAGGGTGGGAACTGTATCTCACCATTCCCCAGGGCCCCTTGAAGACACCAGGCTCCCCCCTGGCCACCCCTGCTCCTGGTGACAAGGCAGTTGAGCCCATGTAGCAGCAGCTCAGTGCACACAGGGCTTTGGCACCGGGGCTGGCAGGGCCCCGCAGGGTGATGGCCCCAAGTAGGGTGGGAAGTGACCCTGGCTCAGGCTCCACTGGGGGCAGAAGGGCCCCGGGGAGGACGTCGGCCCAGGGAGACACAGGCAGACGGAGAGCAGGCCCAGCCCAGCCGGCCTGTGCCATGGTGGTTCACGGTGGGGGGTGGGGTTCTCCTGAGTTCCGCTGCTGCCACCTTCTGACGTCATGTGGTGCCAGGTCCGCAGCCTCAGCCGAGAGAGACTGCGTCCTGAGAAAGGCCAGAAACTCCACCGAGAGAAGGGCCTCACGCCTGGGCCACCCGTCCACGTATTTCCATAGGGAGCACACGCTTGGGCCAGTTGGTCCCTGAGGCCACCTCAGCCAACATTACATCACCTTCGCTCACAGTCTGAGTTCTCATCTGTCCCCCTCAGCGTTGTCCTGTCCCACACCGCTCCTCCCACGCCATCGCTTGGGTGTTCCAGAAGCATCCCAGTGACTATGGGAGTGGCTGCATCACTAGGGGGTCGCAACCTGCACAAGAAGACACCCCAGCCCTGCCCTGATGGGGCCTCCCATCCACCAAGAGCCTCCAGCACCCAGATCCAGCTGGCGGCCCTTTGTTTAATTTCATTTGTTTTATAAATTCAGGTTAAATGTTGCAATAATCCAATGCAGAAAACTCGGCTTCTTAAGTCAGGGGAGAGGGGTGGGATGGGAGCAACGAGAAGCAGAATAAATACTAACTTATTTAACAAACGCACTCGATTACAGCATCGGGGTCGGGGGTGCGCAGCCGGGCAGGAGGGGCAGCACTAGGCTGCCAGGGTGCCCAAGAGGAGCAGTGGCAGGAGCCCAGGCAGGAAGAGGCCAGGTAGGGGGGTACCCAGAGGAGCCCTGGCCTTCCCACCTCTGAGCTTCTAATTCTGGGATGTGGTGTCAGGTCCAGTTTACACAGGCAGGGATGCAAGAGTAGACCCCAAGCCAGTCAGCATGACCACACCAGCCTGCAGGCAGCTCCGGCCGACCAGAGGCCCTCCGGAGTCATCCTGTGGGGCCAAGTAGGGTGCTGGTGGGATTCCAAGGAGTCAGAGGCCCTTGCTGGGCTCTAGGCTGCCCTGGAAGTCATCCCTGGGGCTCTGGGCACACAGCACGTCCGGCTGGATGGCACTGCCCCCCAAGGCTGGGTAAGGCTGGGCTGCAGGTCTCGGCATCCACCCTGGAGACTTCCACCTCCTGCATGCTATCTGGGGGCTGCAGAGGCTCTAGGGAGGGGCTAGTTCAGGGGTGAGCAGGGCACCAGTCCCTCACTGATGGGAGTTGGAAAGGGCCACCACAGTGGCCTCGTCACCAGCACACTGGCTGTGGACCTTAGTGGGGACCAGCATGTTATTGGCTGTGAGGTCAGATGGCCTCAGGAGTGAGTGGTGAGCACAATGGCCCCCTGGCTCTTGGTCCCTCCCCAGGTGTCTCCTGGCTCCTTGTGCCCTCAGGGGAGGCCATGGGAAGGGGCTCCTCACCTCCCTCCCCCGAGAGGCCTCAGCCCAGCACCCAGCACCACATCCGAGGCTGGAAGTCAGCCAAGGCCTCTGGGAGGCAGGTAGGACACAATGGGGAAGGGCATGGGGCACTCGGCTGCACCAGGGTGATGTCCCCATGGGCCCCTGCTGGTGCCAGGCAGAGGAGTACAGAGCCATGTGCTTCCCATTGGAGAAATGGGAGCACGAGGTGATCCCCACCTCTCCCAGTGGACCTGGCAGGCAGATGGGTTCAGGGACTAGAGAGGACAGGGGGTTGGGTGTATGGGGTGCTGCCACTCAAAAAGGAACCAGTCACAGGGGCCAAAAGACAGCACCCAGCCCACCCAGACCCTGCCGCTGCCGGGATCTGGTTCCCGACTCATCTGTCCGCTGCTCTGGCTGAGCAGAGGCCTGTGCTCCGGCACCGGCCCATCGTCCTGAGCACTCAGGCGGCCAGCCCGCCTGGACACTCACATGGAGAAGCAGTGGACGGCCACAAGCGCCTGATCAGGGCTGAGCAGGGACCCTCCACACAGGAGCACCTTCTGCAGGCGGAGGCTTGCCTGCCGTAGCCACGTGCCAGCTGGGGCCATGTTGCCCCCCACAATTCAGCCCCCTGCGTCTGAAATCTGGAGCCGGCCACACTCTGACCCCAAGGAGGAAGGGGCTGTGGGCAGGGGATCCCCAGAGGCCAGTTCCCGACTCACTGCCCGTCCTCCAGAAAGCCTCCCTGGCCACCCTGCCCTAGCTTCTTGGGGACGTTCCTGTCGTCTCTTTAGCCCCCAGTCCATTGGGCCTTCCCCAGAAGCATTGTGGGTGCAGAAAAGACAACACTGCCAGCAATAAGCACACAGACACCGGGCCTGGGCCTCTGAGCACAGAGCTCCACAAAGCAGACTCCAGGGGTTCACCACCCTGGGAGCGAGGGGGCATGTAAGGGGCTCAGAGTGGCAGGTGCTGTGAAGACCCAGACAGCTGGGGAGCATGTGACTCCGTGGTGGGGACAGGGCTTCCTTTTGAGGTGGCAGTGTTTGAACAAGATAAAGATGGGGTCGTGTTGCCAGTGTACTCAGGGCCCCTGAGTGGTCACGTTGATACGATTAAATTCTCTCCTACATAAATTCCACCTCAATAAATTCTAAATGAAGACAGAGGCCAGCATAAAGGGCTCCCCAGGCCATATGTGGATCAACTTGAGCCCAACCAAGTGAGATGGGCACTTGAGGCCACAATTAATGGAGAGAGGAGGGGCTGATGGCATCCATAAGGACTGAGACAGGAACCATCAAGGGAAGGAAGGGGAGAACCATGGGGAGCAGGTTATATGCAAGGCCTCAAAGTAGCTCCCCAAAGATACCAACAAACTACAGAGGGGACAGAGGGCAGCTCTGCAGTGAGGCCCCCGGCCTGCACCCCTCAGCCAGGACACCTGCAAGGAGACCCTGGAACGAGCACACAACTCCCTGGCCTCCAGATAACCCCTGGCCAGGATGCAGGGCCCCCCTGGGTCCTGCAAGCCCTGTCCTGACCCGTGCCTCAGTTTCTGCACATCCAAGGAGGTGGGTCTCCTGCCTAGAGGGTCTCAGTGGGATCCTCTGACCCTAGCTTGTGATTTGGAGCTGGGGAGGAGTCAGGAAAGTCCCAGGCTCTGCCCAGAGCTTCTAATCAGCTTGATTGTCAGGCCCTAGCCAGATAGAGGACAGTTAGGAAGGATTGCCCTGTGACCATCTGATCTGCGGTTGAGACCATGGGACCTGGACAGTTGTGGCAGTAGGGACATTACCGAGGGTGAGTTTCCATGGAGGCTTTGGCCATGGAGCCCAAACTGTCTCTCGCAGGCTCAGTCTGGACCTGACCCTGTATTTCTGTATTCTTTTCTTTCTTTTAAAAAATATACTATTTTAGAACAGACTCAGATTTATCGAAAAGTTTTAAAAGATGGTATAGAGAAACCCATAACCTTGTGCCCAATCTCCACCACTATTAACATCGTACATTAGAATAGGTCATTTGTTATAATTAATGAGTCAACGATATCCTACAGCAATTAAAGTGCAAAATTTATTTGAATTCCATTACTTTCCCCAAATGTCCTCTCTCTGTTCCAGGACCCCATCCAGGATCCCATGTGACATTTAGTCATCATGGCTCTTTAGGCCCCTCTGGGCTGTGAGAGTTTCTCAGAGTTCTTTTGGTTTGGATGACCTTGATGATTTTGTGGAGTGCTGGTCAGGGATGTTGTAGGACGTCCGTATATGGACTTTGCCAAATGTCTCCTGTATGGGTGGACAGGAGGAAAAGGGTGGAGGGGAGGTGCCTTCTCCTCATGTCATATCAAGGGTACATGTCAGTGGATGTAGAGCACTTGCAAAGTACACATGAGGCCCTGGGTTCAACCCCTAGGTACCCCCCAAAAATAAAATAAATAAATATTTTACACATAGCGATCTACGTCTACACGAAGCTCCTATAGTTCACACCAATGTCTCCAGCACTAACCCAGCAGCTCATGAGCCGCTTTGGCCCCATCATCATTTACTACAAATCCCACTCCAACAGAGACACGTGGCTCCCGCCGTCCACTCCCCACTTGCTTCGTGGTCCTGGCCTCACACACCTGTACAGCAGTGTCCCAGTTGTCCATTGTCCCCACCTGTGACAGCTTGATGGACTGGGTTGCAGTTCCCGGTGCAGCCCTGGCCCCATCACACACTCCACTTGTTCTGCAGGTCGCCTGGGGCAGCGCCTTCCCACCCCCTCCGGCAAGGACCTTCTCACACACTGGTGACCCAGTTGTGCCGATTTTTGTCACCCTCTGCATTTGTATTCCTTCTCATTACCAAATAGTATTCCACTGTGGGGATGTATACATTTTATTCTTCTATTTCCCCATTAATCATATTTGGTTGCTTCCTGTTTGGGCTGTAATAAATAAAACTGATGTAAATATCAATGCTTAAGTATTTTTGCGGTCTGGGATTTAGCTAAGTTGGTAGAGCGCTGCGCTGCAGTCTCTGAGGTCCAGAGTTCAATTCCCAGCACCGCAAAAATGGGAGAAGGGCCTGGCAATCCACTCCCAAGGCAAACCTGAAACAGTCAGCCATTGAAAACCCTATGAGGTTCGCTATGAGTTGGATACCAACTCGACGGCACCTAACAACAACAAGTATTTTTGCAGAAGTATGCCATATTTTCATTTCTCTACATATCTAGGGGTAGAACAACTGGGTCATAAGGCAACTTTACTTTAAAAAAAAAAAAGGCTGAGGAAGGGCTAGGGGTATAGCTCAGTGGTAGGGTACTTGCCTGGCATGCATGAGGCCCTAGGTTGAATCCCCAGTGCATGCACGCGCGCGTACACGCGCGCTCACACACACACACACACACACACACACACAAGCTGCTACAATCCAAATTAAGAAAATTCTACTTGCAATAACATCCAAAAGAATAAAATGCCTAGGAATCAATTTAACCAAGAAGGTGAAAGACTGACACATTTGCATTGACTATTTTCTTACTTTTTGTGTTGAAGCTCTGGCATTTGGAGACACTGCTCCCTCAGGGCTGGCTAATTCCCTGAGGTAGTAAATAACTGCCCCATGAACACACCTCTGATGTAAAACCAATTGGTGCAGAGCCCACAGCTCACCGTTTCTTCACCAAACATTCACACACCAAGCCAGTGCTCTCCTACTCTCAAAACCCCCAGAGCCAGGTATAGACAACCAGGGACCCCTGCAGCCAAGAGCCAGCTGAAATCATTCCACCCACCCAGGCTTCAGCTGGCTTGGCCTCCCCATCCCTTCCCACGGGAACTTCAGTAGAGGCCCCAGCCATGCTCTGCCCTCTGCTCCTCAGCCTCTGACTGACCTGGGCCTTCCTCGCTTGGCCAGTGTGATCTGCAGAGCCTCTCGGTTCCAGGAGCACAAACGTCTCATTTCCTGACACTGATTTCTGCGTCTTTGCTGTTACCCCACCTGTCTATGTCCCCTGTGTGTCCTCACCCCACACTCTTGCCACTGTGGACTCCTCAGGGTCCTGTTAGTCAGCTTCGGACTTGAGCGGGCTCAGGGGATTGTCAGAGAATGGACGGGGAGCAGGGTCCCTGAGAGAGACACCCCTGTCTGCCCCTGCTGCCCCCTCCCAGGATGCAGATAGAGGGTGAGGGCAGGGCTCAGCTGACCTCAGGCAGCGGAAGGACCCAGGGGGTGGCAGTGAGGGGCGAGGCAGGGGCTGGGGCAGGAGTCCATGTGGGCTGGGGACGTGTGTCCAGCAGGCCAGGAGAGGGCCAGGCAGTGGGGTGGGTGGGCAGGCAGAACCTTGGTCAGCCTTGGACATGGAGGGGATAGAGGTAGCTGGGGTAGAAAGCCCACAGAGAGGTTGGCGCCTCTCCTGCCATCTCTCTCTCCCATCCGGATGCTGCTGACCCCTGGTCGAGGAGGCCCAGATGCTCAAGATAAGCAGGTGCCCTTGGTCTGTGGAGCTGTGCAGATAAGGCCAGCGGCAGTGCTGCAGGACATGTGGTGTCCTTCCTTGCCTAGCCTGGCTCCCCCTCCAAAGGGGCCTTACATGACCCCTCTGCCAGGTGATGGGAGCTGAGCCCAACTCCATGACTTGGAGGACTTAGGTAGGGGCCACCGCCACCCCGTGGCATCCCATGGCACATCCTTCTTCCTCTGAGAGCGGCCGACAGACACTGGTTCTCACCCTGTGCTCCTCTTGGGGCGATGTGGTGGAGGGGCAGTGTGCAGTTCCCTGTGCCAAGAGCACCAGGCCTTATTGGGGTGTCCTCTCTGCATGTGGCCAGGGGACCTAGAAGCCCTGAGCAGAGGCTGGGGGCCCTACAGGGGCCAGATCCAGGACCTCAGCCTTCCAGAGCCTGAACCACCGAGATCCCACATCAGGGGGCGGCCAAGCCTCTGAGTGACCTTGTGACTGTGGGCACCAGAAAGGCATCTGAGCAGTGGGGCAATTGTCACATGGGGCCCTCATCTGAGTCACCCACTTCCTGCACGCCTGCATTAGGGGGCCCCAGCCCCTCCTCTCCCCGCATCCTGGTCTGGAAGGATAAATGGCAAGGGAGAAGAGGTTGGATAGAGAGTAGCAGGGGAGGCCACGGTAAGCTCCCCCTGCCCCCGAGCCCTGACCTCTGTGGCTCACCTTGCAGCACTACGGCCCAGCCTCTGACCTGGAGCACAGAGACCAGCCCTCAGTCCTAGGGGCCTCCCACTCCATTCTGCACCCCACACTCTGCTGCCCCCAGCCCAGCCTGGCCCCCTGTCAGGCTCACGCCAGCCTCTCCTTGCTCCTTTCAGATGCTGAAGCTACTGGTGCTGGCACTGCCCCTTCTGGTCCATGCGGTCCCTGGTGAGTCCTGCCCCAGGCTGGCCCAGTCCCAGCCCCTGACCCCTACCTCCCACAGGCCACAGGTGGAGGTTCAGAGAAGCCCAGAGCTGCCCCAGCACAGAGGGCACTGAGCCCAGTGGGCTGCACCTGGGCCTGAGGTTGCTCCCTGCCCAGCTCTAGGCCCAGCCCTGCAGCGAGTGGGCATCGTGGGAGGCCGGGAGGCCCCTGGGAACAAGTGGCCCTGGCAAGTGAGCCTGAGGGCCCACTTCAACTTCTGGATGCACATCTGTGGCGGCTCCCTCATCCACCCACAGTGGGTGCTCACCGCGGCACACTGCGTGGGCCCGTGAGTCTCCCGGGGCCTGGCGGGTGGGCAGGGTGGGATGAAGGGCGGCTCCCCACATTCCAGGCACCCCGAGGGCGATGGCACCTTCTGAGCAGGGTGCCCCTCTCCAGACTCATCTCAAACCCTGAGTGGTTCCGGGTTCAGCTTCGCGAGCAGCATCTTTACTACCAAGACCACCTGCTGCCCATCAGCAGGATCGTCATACACCCCAGATACTACATGCCCCCGGCCGGGGCGGACATTGCCCTGCTGGAGCTGGAGGACCCTGTGAACATCTCCAGCCACATCCACACCATCTCCCTGCCCCCCGCCTCCCAGACCTTCCCCCCTGGGTTGGGGTGCTGGGTGACAGGCTGGGGTGACGTGGACAACGCAGGTGTGTGGCAGGGACAGCTGAGGGCTGGACGGGCAGGGAGCGGGTCATGCTACAACCCCAGCATTGGGTGTTTTCTCTGGGACATGGGGACGCGATAAGCTGGCTTGGGAGTGGACACTGATGGGCACCCTCCTGAGGCTGCCCTTCTCGCCCCAGAGCCACTTCCGCCACCATTTCCCCTGAGGCAAGTGAAAGTCCCCATTGTGGAAAACCACCTTTGTGACGCCAAGTACCACTTCGGCCTGTCTACGGGGGACGACATCCCCATCGTCCGCGACGATATGTTGTGTGCTGGGAACAGCCAGAGGGACTCCTGCCAGGTGGGCCCAGGTCCCCCTCACTCCCACCCCTTGCCTGGAAGCCGAGTGCTGACCGTTGCCCTCTGCAGGGCGACTCTGGAGGTCCCCTTGTCTGCAAGGTGAATGGCACCTGGCTGCAGGCGGGCGTGGTCAGCTGGGGCGATGGCTGCGCGCAGCCCAACCGACCCGGCATCTACACTCGGGTCACCCACTACCTGGACTGGATCCGCCGCTACGTCCCTGAGGACACCTGAGCCAGGTCTGCAGAGGATCAAGGAGAACCAGCCCCTGCTGTCCCCAGCCCTCTGCTTCCTGCCTAGGCTGGTGAGGGAGCATATGCCCACCCCACCCCCTTCCCCATCCCCTGCCCTGGACCCCTCCCTTGTTCTGAACTCCTCCCATCCAAGCCCCTGGTCCCCCTGCCCAGGTAGCTAGCACTGGCCACTCTTCCTCCCTCGTGTCTCAATAAAGCGCATGAAAAGCAGCCGTGGGTGCCACCGCGTTTCTGGCTGTCAGGGTCCCTGGGGGAGAAGGGAGCTCAGGCAGGGCAGCCGCTGTTGGAGCTATGGAGTCCCAGCCCCTGAGGCTTGTCTGTCACTGCGGGGTGGGGGTGCTCAGCAGCCCTCTGTCTCCAGGGGCAACTTCTCTCTGTGCAAGCTCAGTTTCTTTTCACTGAGCAGTACCCTGCCCTTGGGACGTGTAGAGGGACACAGACAACTTAGAAGATGGGTCAGAGGACAGCCAGGCTCCCACAGCCGGTGGAGACGTGGAGTGTGGCCAGCCCACAACCCTCCCCCTTCCCAGGCAGCATCCCACCGTCCTGACCAGTCCGGCAGGAGACTTTTCCTTTGTTTTGTCGACGTCTCCACAGTTGTGGCCTGCCTGGATCAGACCTGGGTCAGTCCTAAGAGCTGTGCCTGCTAGGTCTCATGCTGCTGCATGGAGCCCAGATCCTTTCTTCTCCGTGCTGTGCACCATCCCACAGAGTGGCTACACCTGAGCTCTGCAAAGCTCTGACTTTGAGGTGCTTCCATTCAGGGCTTTCAGAATTGGGGCAGTCCTGGCTGTTCCTATGTACACAGGTGCCTGGTGTCTGCAATATGCTAGTGAGGGGCATGGCTAGGGGCGCAAGGGGCTGGTTCTCCATCCGTCTACACGATGTCAAACTGCTCTCCCAGGGCTGTGTCCTCGCCTCCTTCCAGTGAGCAGAAGAGTGACCCTCACTCCTTATCCTCAGCAAACCTGCTGCGCTCCACATCTAACCTTTTCCGTTCTCATGTGTGGGCTGTGGTTTCTTATGGAGGTTTTAACTCACCTTCTTGTGACTGCCAACATGACTGAGCACCTGTCGTGCATAGGACGTGCTTGCCCTGGCAGGGGACAGCTGCCACTCTACTACTATTGTCATAACTCAGTCCCCAGAGGTCCAAGTCCACATGTCCATGCTCCCTGCATTCGTCAGAGATGGCTCCCTTTCCAGCATAGTCCCATACAATGCCCCCGACCATGCTACATGGCATATAGAAGCTTTTCTGTGTATCATGGGCCAGCACTGGATACAAATGTGAGACACAATGTAACAGGTGCAGTGAAGGAAGGGATGACAGATGATGCAGACCTGCTGTCTGTACAGGTGATACTTGACCTCAGGTGATACATGTATCATTTCCTGCATTGTGAAAAATACCCATTTTTTTAAATCAGCACAACAAACACCACCCTTTTACTGTTTCAATGTGTATTTTGCAGCTACCTCTTTCTCTGTCTAGTGGTTTATTTCCTCTGGTGGTGTGCTGGCCTTTGGCAACAAGGGGCTTGGGGTTTTGGGTTTCTCTTAATCGTTTTGAGTTTTTAGCAAAATGGATGTGTTGGCACCTTGCCTCTGGCAGTGGATGAAAGTTGCTTTGGTTGCTTTTTAAGGTTGGAGGTGTCTGTGTTTAAAGAAGGAAGATTTTAGTTATGAACGTACACATGCACACATACATACCCTGTAATCGCTCTAAAACTGACTTCTACACCAGGTGAAGCTTTAAAACAGTGGGTGGAGAGCCTTCTGTGCTTTTCCAAGTCCTTCCCCAGCCTGAACCAATGTCTGGCTCTACAGCTGGCCAAAGGGTGAAGAGAGAGAGGGACACCAGAAGTCCACCTCGGAAGCACTGGAAGACCTGGGCACACTCTGATGGGGGTGCCTGCCCTAAAAACCTGTGGGACACAGGCACATGAGACATAAACATGCGTATCTGTCCCCATCCCTCCTCACCAACCCATTCTTCAGGGGTGGCCACAGTCCACTGGCAGAGTGATGACTTCCTGAACATTCTGATGACTGTAACTTGGCGTGTGCCAGGAGGAGCAAAGGGACAGAGACGTCACCAGGAAAAGACCCAGTGAGGACGTGGAGAGAGGGAAGATGAGGTTAGACTCCAGAAGTGGGTCTGGGAGGCCCCAACTCCACCCCACGCCAGCAGGTCTGGGGCTCAGGGGGGGACTGTCCTGCCCCTCCTGTCTGCCGTGGGCAGATGCCCTGGGCCTGGGGCCCCATGGCCTCCTACTGGAAAGCTTTCTGAACTGAGAAATGGTTGGATTCATCAGGACTTTCAGTTCCTTTTCATTCCTTGTTACCTACACCATTCACCTCCACCCTCACATTCTGTTCAATTAAATCAGTTCTCATGGAACATATACACGTTTAAAATACTTTGATTCAAGATGTCTATTATACAGAATATATCTTAGGAAGCAATTAAAAGGAAAAAACCAAAAGAACCAAGAAGATACACAAAAAGAAAATACAAACACAGAGAAAAATGCCACTAGCCACACACACACACACACACACACACACACACACAAAATTAAAAAGTGAGATGCCTTGCCAGGCGCGGTGGCGCACGCCTGTAATCCCAGTGGCTCGGGAGGCGGAGGCAGGAGGATCGCAAGTTTGAGAGCAGAGGCAGTCTGCGTCACTTAGTGAGACCCTGTCTCAAAAAATAAAAAAAAAAAATGGGCTGGGGGTGCAGCTCACTGGTCCAGCACTTGCAGAGTATGTAGGCGCGAGGCCCTGGGTTCAACCCCCAGTACTGCAAAAAAAAAAAAAAGTGAGATGCCTTGTGTGGCCCTGGCATTCCTGGAGCCACAGAGATTGCCTATACCAAGAGCTGGGCAGGATTCATATTCTGACCCCTGTTGACACAGAGGCCATTGCTGCTACCACTTTGGTAATGATTTTGAAGCTTCTCGTGCATTAAAACACACATATGACTCTGCACTTCCACTCGGTGCACGTCCAAGAAAAATAAAAACATAGGTTCACACAAAAATGTTTATACAAGCTTTATTGCTAGAGTCCCAACTGGAAACAACCCAGACGACCATTTGCTTGTGCATGGATCAGCCAACTGTGGGGAAGCCCTTCAAAGGAATAGTACTCATCCAGGAAGAGCCAGGACACTTGCGCAGGCAGCGTGAGCTCACAGGCACCACGCAGGCAAGCTGGTCACAGAAGCATGGCAGAAGGCAGCCCAGTGGTGTGGGCAGGGGGCTGCCTGCAAAGGGCCAGGGTCCTTCCCTGCCCTCTCCTTACCTCCCTAGGGGGTCCGCCGGCCCCCACTTCTGGTCCGCATCTGCAGGAAGGCAGGAAGAAGTGGAGGGCTGGGGAGAGAACAGTGCACTCTAACGGGAGCCTGGGACCCCCTCCTCCCCTGCCTTGGGATCCGCGCACCCGGCCATGCCCTAGTGACGCCATTAGAGTCTGCATCCAATCAGCCCGGACACCGGCCAATCAGGAGCGGCCAGGTGTGTGCCGGGTCCTGCAGGCAGCAGGTGGGGCCGGCGGCCTGGCGGCGGGCGGAGTGCGCAGGGTCCGCTCGGAGAGGGCGCTGCGTGACCTCAGGGCGTCGCAGCCGTACCTGGGGCTCTCTTGAACTCCCTGGTCAGCATCTTGTAAGTAAAGTCCCTCGGGACCGCGGGGTGGGGGCGAGGGTGGAGGCCTCGGAGTGTGCGGTCGCCTCCCACACCCTGCCTTCCCGGGGAGGGGTCCCAGTTCCCCGCTTTGCTTCCTACTGCTGCGCCTCGCGTTCCCTCCCCAGCCTCTGCGCTGTCAGTCCACAGGCTGGGGACCAACGCTCAGCCCTGTCCCAAGGAGACGGGCATTAAAATAGCAAACAAAAACCAGTGAAAAGAATGACAGCCCCCTCCGCCCCCGGTTGGGCTGACCACGCCTGTATTCCCAGAACGCAGAAGGCCGAGGCGAGGGCATCATGAGCTCAAGGCCAGCCTGGGCTATGTAGTGAGACCTCTCCAAAAAAGCAAATAAGTAAATAAAACACAGAGCTCCTCCAAAAGAGTGGGAAAGGCCTGCCTTCTGTACTCAGGCCTGGCAGATTGCACATTGCACAGCCGGCTTCCCCCCCCCCCCCCCAGGCTCAGACTTCTGTTTTGTGGGACCCCATGCCTGACCATGCACTGTAAACCCAGACTGCGTGCACACACATATGCACACGTGCACACACATATGCACACGGACACACACGCACGTCTGCAGCACCTGCCGTTTGCTTGACCACCCCAGGAGCATCTTCCCAGCATTTACTTGTGCAGACAGCAGCTGCAGCCCCAGCCACACCTCACTTGTGCTTCCATTCCGCCCAGCTCTTTGCCCTCAGCAGGCACCCCACAGACTTTCCTTTTGCCTTTCTACCCCCTAACTCCATCCGCTGGCCACAGAGGGAAGGGACAGAAGGCCAGGTGGACACTAGGCCCACCCACCCTTCCTGTCCTGCTGAGGTCTTGTAAGCCAGGGGCAGCGGAGGCAGCCCTGCCCCCGGGAGGGTTGTGCTGGAGACCTGGGGGCTGTGCAGGGGTCAGGGAAGGCAGCCAGTAGACTTGGGGATCTCTAAGAGCCAGCAGCTGGCCAAGGTCACCAGGGGGTTCCCCATCGCCCTCGAACACACTCCACTCCCTCGCTGCCCTGTCCAGCTGCATATTAGAAAGGCCAGCCCTGCCCTGACTTGGGGCCCCTGTGAAACAGGCCAAGAGCCCTCCCAGACCCAAGACTCCCCTCCAGCCCTGCTTCCTCTTCCAGGCTCAGTGGAGCCCTGAACCCAGCCCCTCCCACCACCTGCCTAGCAGCTTGGGTAAATCTCTCTGGGTCTGGGTTTAGCCCCAAACTCTGTTCCCTCTGCACCGTGAGGCTCCCTCAGGCACCTGTACATCCTCCTGCAGAGACTCTGGGCTTCAGGTCAGAGGCCCAGACCTGGACTACGGAGGGTGCCTGCCCAGTCCTCACATGCTGCCCCTCTCTCCAAGCCAGCTGGGACCTCCAGTTCTCAGGCTTGCATTCTGCCCAGAGGAGCAGCCAGGTCTGGGGTGCAGAGCAGGTGCCCCTGCCCAGCCCCAGCTTTATTCTGAGTGAGGAAAGGTCACATTGCAATCCGCCCTTGCCCTCACCCTGGGTATTAGGCAACTGGTACCAACCTCTGGTCACACAGGTGACCTTACCCACATTGAGTGGGGCCCAAGCCTGCCGGGTCCTCGTGCAGAGTAAATGCAGGGGAGGGAAGAAGGAGAAATTCCAGGAGTTGCCTGGCCTTTGGCACATTGTTCCCCCTGTTGAGACTGGAAGGGACCAGACATTCTTATCATCCAACGCTCCGCCCCTTGGACTTCACCCCTTCCCGCCCTGCAAGCGCAGCTGCACCTGGGGTCTGGGACACATTGAAGAATCTCTGCACTTGAGAGAATATAGTGACAAGAGTCAGAACCTGGTAACTGTCCAGGAAGCCTGGGGGCTGAAGACAAGACCACAGATCACAGGGACAGGCTAGGCATATGCAGACCTGGTGCCCACCTGAGACCCCACCTGTGTTGACTTCAGGGCTTGGTTTCTCCAACTGGAAGATGGCGCTAAGTGGCACCTGTATGTAGCTCTCACAGAGAAGAGGAGATTTATGCTCACACAAAAACCTGACTGCAAGTGTTCAGAGTCTTTATTCAGAGGAGCCAGAAGGCACACAGCCCAGGTGTCCTTCAACAGCAGGATGCTCAGCAAATCCCAACCTGCAGCCTCTTGTATCAGAGGGAGACAGCAGAGCCAGGAGAGACCCCTCACCCTGCCACCCTCCCTGCTTCCCCCTAAGTGGTCAGGGCTATCCAGGCTCCCAGATGCCAGAGGAGAGGAGGGGACAGGGGTGGGCAAAGGCTGAAGCAGTAGGTGCTGGGAGGGGTCAGCCAGCTTGTCCTCGGCTGACCGGCACAGGGCCAGCCGCTGGGCTCAGGAGAACCTCCGCATCTGCCATGTGATCCAGGGCACATAGGTCTGCACGCGAGTGAAGACCGCAGGAATGTCACTCAGGGAACAATCATAGCCCCAGCTGACGACTCCCACCAAGTTCCAGGAGCCTGAGATCCTGCAGACCAGGGGGCCGCCAGAGTCACCCTGAGAGAGGAAAGGAGTCCATGATTACAGCCTGACCCATGAGGCAGGAATGGGGAAGGGCAGGCAAGTGGGACTCACGAAGCAAGGCCCGAGGCCTCTGCTCCCCGCGCATAGCTGGTCATCCAGGATGAGCCTCCTGTCCGGGTGCTGGTGCCTGGAGGCATTCTGGTACATCTGCTCACAGAGGGCGTTACTCACCACCTGCACACTGACCTCCTGCAGGCGGAAGGGTGGGGGCAGCCCTTCTGCAGGGAGAGAAGAGATGGGGATGGGGTGGCACGGACCCCTGCTGTTTATGAACATCCTGGGGGCAGAG
>VMDO01001110.1:138361-230539 GCA_007922755.1 Pedetes capensis | reverse complement strand
TGAATTGTACATGTTTTCCTATAAAAAATGCTCTATGTTCTATCTCTGCTACAATATAAGTCCCTTTTGGGTTTGCACTGACAACAAAATTACAAGGCATAATATTATCTTGTGTGAATATGAATAGTAAGTTTCAAATAATCAAATGGGAAACAACATTTTGCATGATGATAATATGTAAATTGTTGTTGTTGTTGTTAGGTGCCGTCGAGTCGGTATCCGACTCATAGCGACCCTCATAGGGTTTTCAATGGCTGAGTGCTTCAGGATTGCCTTGGGAGTGGATTGCCAGGCCCTTCTCCCATTTTTGTGGTGCTGGGAATTGAACTCGGGACCTCAGAGACTGCAGCGCAGCGCTCTACCCACTGAGCCAAATCCCAGCCCAATATGTAAATTAGAGTTACTATATTTCATTCTAGGGATTTTCTTTTCTTTTTTCATGCATACGACAAAAGGAGTACTTTTCTTACTATAAAGCACTGAGACCTTGGTATTTATATTGATCCTCCTTGCAGTCATCCTGTAGTAATGTTTCAGCAGATGGTGATCTTTTCTTTCAGACTCCTAAGGGACTCAGAGCAGAAAATCAAGCTGCCTTATAATTGATCAGATCATTTGTACTTCAGGATTTGTCTCTACAAAATCAACTGCTATGTATATGCAGTATTTTTTTTCACTCCCATGGCAGAACATGCTGACTCAATAGTGTCTATACTCTGAGTTGGTACCATGTGTTATCCCTGTACCTTCACTGTCTAGTATGGTGCCTGGTACATGGAGCATGCTGAGTATATTCCCATGGCACTGAACTGAATCGCACATATCCTCCACTTAGTGTTGGCTAATAATTGATTGGATCATCACTCAGCCTGAAGAGGACTCCTAGCTTAAAAAAATATATGACTTCACTATCTGAATACTTATGTATTAGTGTTACCACGGGTAATGTGAAACTTAGGGACAATTTCCCAAGTTGAATTACCAGTGTCTCTCTTAATTGGCAGCTACTGTTGAGTTTCTTGTACATTTTCAAAACAAAAATCTTTCATCTAAAAATCTGTATAATCAAATTTTCAATCTTTTTCTCCATGATTTCCAACTGAGGAACGCCTTTCCATTTTAAGAATGTTTTTGAAAATTCACCTAAGTTTTCTTCTGGTGACCAAGTTATACTTTAAATATATACACATACCTATTTTGTACCATTTATTTTTATACCAGGATGCCAAAAATGCATACACATTTTAAGAGATGTTATCTATGTATTGCTTTTTGAAGTCGAATTGAATTATAATAGCAATGTGTAGATATTTGCTCAAAAGATGCATTAATCAAATGAATACTAGCAGCATCATGCATTCTTAAGTAGCAAAATGGAAAGTTTTCATCACAAGAGGTGTATACATTTTTGACACCCTCAATGTATGTATATACACACGTATACACGTGACATATGTATATACACATGAATAACACATATACATTCATAATATTTATACTGTGGTGGTTAATTTTCATTATCAACCTGATTGTATTATAATAAAAAACATGCCGAGGGGATTCATGAAGTACACCTGTAGGTATGTCTGTGATGGTGTTCCCAAATAAAATTAAATCCTGAGGCTCTGACCTAATGAATAGATTAGTCCCTTCAGAGACTCATAATATGATGTCAGTAGTGGGAAATGATGAACAATAGGAGGTGGGGACTTGTTTGAAGAAGTAGGTCCATCATGCCTTCTCTGCCCTGATGGACTGAATGCTATGAAACTGTGAGCTAAACTAAATAGATCCTCCCTTAGGTTGTTTCCATTAGGTATTTGGTCACAGCAATGAGAAAAGTAACACACACACACACACACACACACACACACACACAATTATACATGAAACCCTGGGTTCAACCCCCTAGTGCTAATATGTGAATTTGTGTACATATATACATACACACATACACACACACACACACACATACATCTTTGTATATATGGGGAGAGAGAGCCTATTGCATGTTTACATTTTTTAGTGTGAATGTGAGAGAATGTGTTATGTGTGTTCCTGTATCTCAAACATGTAATATAGCCTGTAGACAAATTTAGGATGTTAAGATTTTCATATTTAATCTTCTTGCTGTTGAATAATTGTGTTCATTTATTCATCTATTCTTTATAAGATAATGACAGTGAGTTTTTTTCTCCACTGACTGAAAGAAGACCTGCTTCACCTACTCCCACCCCCACAAATGAGCAAATCATGTAAGAATAAATTAACAGTCAAGCCTTTTCACAGTTGTAGCTCAGGTGTTTCTGTGACGCATTGAGATTTCTTAGAATTATACCTACAAAGGTCAGTTTGTTAATGATTTTCTTCGGGTGCAAACTGTTACTATGTCATCTCACTCACATCTGAGAACAAATCTGATGATGGTACATATGGGGCTTGATAGCCAAAGACATTTCATTGTTTACAAGTCTCTTTCTTTGAGACATATTTAAAATTTTTAAAGAGATCATGTCTCCTATGAGAACATGGGGGACACAAGTTATTTTGGAATAGCTATCAGTGAGAAATGGCATATAACCTTGTGGAAGTGAAAGAGAAAAGATGGCCTGCCTCCTTGCATTTTCCATTTCCCTCTGATTAGCATGTTCTGACTATCTTGGAGCAAGTCAGAGATACGCTTTCCTTTGGCCATTTTTAGTGCAAAGTATGTAAGGAAATCTTTGACACTTTTCATTCATATTGTTAAGACTTAAACCAGAAGTTCAAAGCATCTTGAAAAAAAATCACCTTTGACCTTTTCTTCATCTTTAAAATATACTTGAAAATGGTTTCCTTCCTTCTGAAGCCAAATCCAGTGTGCTCGGGGCTGTCAGACCTGCAGAAAGGCACTCATTTGCCAAGCAGTCTCAGAGAAGACTAGCTGTAATTGGCAATCCATTTCTCCATTTCCATTGTACAGCCATCCCTGACAAATTAATCACAATCAAATGTTGGTTCGAGCAAGGGGCACCCTATGCGGCAGGGAAGAAAAATGAGGCCTCATGCTGCTCTGACAGCCGAATCTTTCAACCCGCCCGTTAGAGTGAATGAGGGGACACTGCGGTTTGTCTGTCACTACCATCACCCATAAACAAACCGCTTGCTCGGCACCTTGGGGCATGGCTGATCTATTTAGGGCTTGCTTAGGGCCCATCAGGTATTTGATCAATCAGCAGTATAGAGAAATGGGAAGGGATGTGTCTGGATCAGGAAGAGGCTGTGGCTTGGTGGCGCAGAAGATGGCGAGGACAGCAAACCCCCAAAAAGTGATAATTCTAACCATTTGGAAGTTGGGTGATATCTGTTCTGGGCTCCTCAATCGAGTGTCTGTCTACCTGTGTGCTTGCTCCTTATCTGTCTGTCATCCTTCCACTAGGTAGGGAGATATTTAGCCCTTTCTGTTTACTTACTACCTGCAACTGTACCACTGTGATGTCTGATCCCATCAGATCTCAGAAGCAAAGCAGTATTGGGCCTGGTTAGTACATAGATGGGGGACCACCTGGGAATACCAGGTGCTAGAGGATTGGAAGAAGGACCTGGCAACCCACTTCCAAAAAACCATCAGCTATTGAACACCCTATGAATAACAGAGAAGCACTGATAAGTTCACCAGTTATATGTAGGGTTGCTATGAGTCAGATACCTACTCTATGGTCCCTAACAACAACAGTTCACTTACTAGGGGCAAGAGTTTAGCTCAGTTGGTAGAGTGCTTTCGCTGTACACATTGAGGACTTGGGTTCAATCCCCAGTACTGCAAAAATAAGAGAAGGACGTGGCAGCCTACTCTCCAAACAATCCCAAAACAATCAGCTGTTGAAAACTCTATGAATAGCAAAAAAAGCATTGTTGTAATGCCACACATTGCCCAGTGTTAGAGAGTGTTTCATTCTTTTGTATATAGGATTGCTATGAGTTAGACCCAACTCCAGGGCACCTAACAACAAAAACAGCATTTACTTACTAGAGCTCACATTTTTGGCACCTTTTCCAACTCAACATATACCCAAGAATCTGGAAATATTTTTGTAAACGTGCATGAGAGAGATTCTCAGGCTCTCACTCTTTTTTTAGGCATAACTTAAACAAATGGTTCTCAGCCAATAGCAAATTAGAGGATAGCCCAGAAGACCCTAACAGGTAGATGTTGATAATAAGAAGTGAATAATAGTGAGAAATAGTGGGCAACATAGAAATGTTTTGCTCCCCTTCCCTGTGAGTATAGCAGAAGAGAAAATATTTTGAAATGCTTTTAGCTTTTAGAAGACACCCAACCTATGTGATGAAATGCTTGTGATGCTAAATGCTAAGTGGAGGAATCTGTGCTCCTATATGTCCTCTTCAATGTTCAAGACATGGTATTTAGATAAATTGCATCAAGCAAGAATAATAACATTGTTTCTTTTCTAATCAAGTTTACCTTCTTATAACTGTGGGTAATGGCATTCATGGCTCTGCCATCTGGCTTTCACAAAAATTGGAGCCAGGAGCTTGTGAGTAGGTGGTGGAAGGTTTTAACTCCTTGAAAAGCCAACACTGATCAGATAATAGAATTGAAGAACATCACTTTCTCTAAATTTCCTGTTTTACCTCTCCTAGATAACTAAATATAAAAAAAGCATAATTAAAATGTTAACTTTCATAAGTTTTTAAAGCCATAGTTAATGCGTATCCCTGATAATAACTCAGAAAGCCACTTTTCCTCCCTATAGATTTAGGACTAGAGATTCTATCAATCACAATAATGGAGATAATCTGAGGTCCAAAGTACAACAAAATATTTCCCAGAACTAAATTGAATATTATCAATGACTTATCCAAGTCACACAGAAGCCAAAGCATGAGCACAGTACTTGTGACCTGCTGTTTACTCTTTCCTCAGACATGCATACTTTCATATTCTCCTAATGATTGTTTTTTTTTTTTTTGGCAGGGAAAAAATGCAGCTGAAAGGATGCTCATATTTTGCTAATTTCCCTTTATTCTCTCTCTAAGATATATAATACGTTTGTAATCTTATTTCAACAAGGTGCAGATTCTAGTACTCATTGAATCATGGGCTCCTTGTTTTAGCCTCTCTGCCCTTCCTCCCTCATGCCTCCAAGTAAGATTTTATGAAAAAATGCAATTTTAATTTGCAATTCCTAATATTCAGTTATGTTAATCTATTCTTAGAGTTTTCTTTACATTGTGTCCCAGCTGAGATCAAAATGACTGTAACTGACTGAAGTTAGGCACATTTAACTGGGTCAGCATGCAACTTCACAGAAAATGGAGAAAAGATTGAGGTTGTCCATGATTTTGCTTTACTTGGTTCTATAGTCAACACCCATGGAAGTACCAGTCAAGAAATCAAAAGATGCATTGCTTTGGGAAAAGCTATGGCAAAAGATCTCTTTAGAGTAGTGGAAAGTAAAGATGTCATATTGAAGATGAAGGTGCACCTTACTCATGCCATGATATTTTCAATCTCACCATATGGTTATGAAAACTGGACATTGAACAAAGGAGACAGAAAAAGAATTGATGGCTTTGAATTATGGTTCTGGAAATGACTATTGATATGCCGTGGACTGCCAAAAGAACCAACAACAGATCTGTCCTAGAAGTGCAACCAGAGTACTCCTTGGAAGGAAGGATGGCTAGACTGTGTCTTACGTATTTTGCACGTGTAGTCAGGAGATACCAATCCCTCGAGAAGGACATCATAAATATTCTTTTGTTTTCTTTTTCCAATTTTATGAGAAACAGCCTAACATTTCAGGCCTAGTTCCTAGTACTACTTGCAAAAAAAAATAATTTTTTGTGGAGAGGAATTGATTAATAGCATTGTTGGTGGATACTTATTAAACACTGACCTCTGTCTTTTGTCCAGTACTGTATTAGGTGTGTTGAGTATGTTAACACATTTATTTTCCAAAAGGATCCATGCTATAAGTGCTGCTACTTTCATTGGTGAGGAAACTCAGAATGGCTAGGCAATTGGCTCCAGGTCACATGTAGATCACAACTGCCAGAAAGGTCATTGGATGCAGGTACCCTGACTTCAGACTGTGCCACTTGGACACCAGCAGGAATTACCAGTATATCCTCACGTTTGAGGGCTTTTTTCTTATGTCTTCTGACTCACCAGGCATGCTGGCTGTAAAGAAATATTCCACCAGTCAGTAATGGGCCCATTTCAAGAAAAACAGTAGAACATTCAGAGTTCCTTCCTAACCAACAGTGTTAGCCATGAGTGAGCGTATTGGTCCCACTTCTCTGTCATCTGACTGAATGATGATTCTAGTCAGTGACAACCTACCAGGAATTTGGGAGGCTAATGAATCAATTGTCCCTGTTTTATTGGGTATCGGCCCTTAGGAGCAGGAATGGAAGTGTCTCTAGCATCTGAGCAGTCCAGAATATTCAACAATTGACAAATGTATTCACCAGGGCCCTTGAGATGTGTGATTTATGTATATACCCTTGGGTTACTACACTTGCTGTAAAAACCTGCAATGCAATTCTTACCCAAAATACTGATGGTTTTTACATTTAAGAATTCTGCTTGTGAAATATTGTATGGCTTTGAGCAAATAACTGTCATGCTTATTGAAATCTTTTCATAAGGGGCAGCCTGTGAAATTATAGTTGTGAAATTTGATGCATATTTTGAGGAAGAATTAATTACTTAAGCTTTTACAGCAGATTTACTTTCATTGCCAATTTTTTCTCTTGTAACCGCCTTGCTCAGTTTTCCTGCATGTATTACAACTTTCTTAATGCTGGCCAACCCCTCATTTCAACCTCTCTTTTAAAGACAGGAATTGATTGACATTTTCATCAGTCAGACTGACTCCCTTCATAAATCTTTAAAATAAAACTGAGCCTCCTGCTATGTGAAATCTCTCTTTTATGAGCTTAATAGAGACCCAGAAAGCCCAGGAGATAGCTCTGTTGACATCATCAAATTCCTTCCAACAGGATGT
Source organism: Pedetes capensis (assembly GCA_007922755.1). NCBI lineage: Eukaryota > Metazoa > Chordata > Mammalia > Rodentia > Pedetidae > Pedetes > Pedetes capensis. The sequence goes on along the minus strand of VMDO01001110.1, from coordinate 223,523 downwards.
CTCTACAAAAATGGGCTTTTAACCATTCCCTTTTGGGGACCTGTGTATGTTATGTGATTATTGCAGTGTCTGACAGCAATTACTGGGACAACTGGAATCCTAAAGGCAAATATTAGGCCTCACAGAATGGTGAGGGCATCTGAAACAGAAAATCTCCTTGAACTGTTGGATCCAATCTCCTGATACCTGTCATGCTCCAACTTCTTAAACCACCAACTCTTCTGACAATAAGCCTTTTTCTTCTGAGCCTCCAGTGTCCACAGTTCCTTTACCTGGGAGACTTTTTGCCTAGGTGACATCTCTTACAAAAAGAAATTTGCATTTCTCATCCTCTGACCATTCCTTCCTAGGAATGAGAATGTCCTTATATTCCCATTGCTGTTTACTGTTTCGGAACACAAGTTTGATTGCCCTCATTATTCTGTGTCACAATCAATTAACTGTGGCTGCAAATTGCATCCTACAACTGAATGCAAACTCTTTGAAGGCAGGGATATTATCTTTGTATGTGGTAAATAAAAGCAATTACATATCGACCTGAACTGATTCTTCAGGCAAAGATACTGATTCTTAACATTCATAGTTAGCTAATTTTGGATCCTAGAAGTAACCCCAAGAGATGGTTTCATTTTGAAATCTCTTTCTCTTATTTTCCCTAGAACAATGATTTTCAAAAGTGGCTGTCCTTTTGAATAATCTAGGAAGCTTAACAAAAATATTAATGCTTGGATCCTACCTCTAGAAATTCTGTTGTAATTAGTCTTGGGAGTGACTTGTGCATTAGGATTTGTACATTCTCCTGGGAGATTCTGATGTGTAGCCAGGGATGAGATCCACTGAGCTGGTGGAAGAGAAATTATTTGTCCCCCCTTAGGCTTTCTACTTTTATTTTCACCTCTTGCTTTTTACAATAGATAAGTGACCTCACATCACTTCATTTTTTCTGATCTTGGCCTGACAGGAAAGCACCTACAAAAACTGAAAAAGAATAAAATTCATTTTTTCTCTTCCTTTAACATCTCCTTTTGAAAACATCTTAGATAGGATATAAGAATAGAAATGATTATGGTTGTCTTGTGCTTACTGTATATATTCTGAAATTCTGCCCAAATTGACTTTCTTTTACTTTTGATGTTATTGGAGGATTTAGAATTTGATGAGGTTTCCTGCCTTGACTATTTTGCATCCCAGATATCCCCGTTTTGAGGATCTAAAACTGTGTAATGATAGATATGAAAGTTCATAAAGCCTTTTGTTGTTCAAATCAACCATACCAAATTGAACATCATCTCCTTATTCTTTCTGATAGCTACTTGTACAATCAAGCATAACTGCACAATGTTACACATTGATTTCATGTAATTGGGCCCTATAGATACAGAATAACTGAAATAACCCGGTGGGAATACAGGCCACTGGATTTCCTTGCTTGGAGAATGAGCACATCTACGAACTTCTTGGAAATGCAATTTTATCCAAGTGTTACTGGAGCACTGCCTCAGATGGCCACAAACCAGAATAAAACTTGACCTTCTTAACGTCAGTAGCAGAACTTCTCACCAAACTTCCTCTGCCTTTGGTTGTGGAAAGCTCCCCTTGGCTCCTTTCCTTGTCTTATGTCTAATGCTCTGAGTCATCTGGTCATTGAAGGCATATTTTAGTTGGAAAATAGTAAGTCTCAGGCCCCTAAGAGTTGTCTGCTGTCTGATAATGATTCAGGCTTTTGAAGTTGCTTAGACTGGGATTCACATCCTATCTCTTGCTATAATCATTTCATATCCATGAGCTGTGGTTTCCTCTCTTCTGTAAAATAGAGATAATAGAATATAATGTAGCAGAACTTCTTTCTCTGCACATTAAATGAAAAAGCATGTTTAAGTGCCTGAGGCCACCTCTGATTCATAGAGACCACTTCCATAGTAATGGTGGATATTATTTAGTTCCATTTTCTAAACTCTCAATATCAGGTTACATTTTTCCAATTATTTCTAACAGTAAAAAGAAATTTGGGCTATAAATGCTAAATTCTTCCATAGAGGGCTTGGTTTCAAACTGTTCTGAGCATTTCCAAGGACATTCTGGATAATAAGGAATCCACATATTTTTCAGATACCATTCCCTTGCAGATCAAGGATGACCACTCCACTGAAGCAAATCGCAGAGGAACTAACTCATTAAAAGAAAATGGACACTACTTTCTCCAAAGGAAGTTCCCTGTAATAATGAGACCATAGCCTCATTTCTATAGCCAAACTAAGGATTAAGTTTGGATTCCCCAAACTTTACTTCACTTTGATAAAGCTACTGAAATATAAATCAAAAGTCATCTTCAGTACTAAAAAGATAGGTGAAGAATTGAGATGAACCCTGAGTAACATACCTGTTAAACACTCAATATCCTTAGTGACTAATTTGGCACTGAATTAGAGAACAGCACTGTGCTTATAAAGATTATAAGATTATAAATTCTTCTGTATAAAGGTGATTGGCAGTTTAAAAAAAGTTATCGTCTATTCGGCAAGTGTCCACTAAATGCTACATGAAATTAACATTAGACATATTCATTTAGTTCCCTGGATATTTCTAGGGCTGGGGGTGTAGCACAGCGGAAAGTTCCCCACCTCTTTGTATACAGGGGCTCTTCCAGGCCTAGCAGTTCTGGGCCAGGAAGGAGGAGTGTAGCTTTGTGCAACTACTGAAATATAGCCTGAACCTGGCTTTTCATTCTTAACACCTCTATGGTCCATGCCATGTAAGCTTCTATGAATCCTCAAGCCCTCCACAAGTGTCCAAGATCGGCTTGCCCTCCTGAAGGGCAAGTGTGAGTTCCAGAATTCCTCCCGGTACATTCCAGGAGGTTCCTCAAGCTTATAATGTCTACTAGATTGGAAAAATGGAGGCTGGAATGGTACCAAAAGGACACTTCTAGGTCTCAGGAAGTCAAGAGAGTATTGTTTCTTGAGGACACAGTATCTCCAAAGTACTAATATTGAGTGCTGGGAAATTAACTGTCTTTCAAGGATGAATATTTGTTGAAAGAGGATAAAATCTTTCTTACCTACATTTTCTTCTTCATTACTCTGTATGCACTATTATTGCTTTTGTGTATGTCTCTCCTATCTACTGTACCCTTCCCATTCACTCCATTAGCATGTTGAAGTGTGTGGATGTTATTTGGAGTAAGGATGTAATTATCTGAAGATGAGGAATGTGGAGGGAAAGAAGGCAGAAGCTCTGTGCTGCACAGCTGACATTTAAAGCAGCTTCTTAACACCTACCATATTTATGACAGCCTTTTTTTCCCCTCACCTTCCTTCCTATTATAGAAATTTTCTTGATCTTTCCAGTGAAGATAAATGCTCTTCATCCTGGTCATTAACCAATAATTATCTAAGAATGTTTCAGTTTTTATTTTCCGAACTGACTAAAGGCTTACAGCTGCCTGCCAGGTTTCTAAGAGTATGCAAAAAGCAGAGTGAGGGAAATGGGAAGTGGAGTATGAAGTTAGTGAGGGTCTGCAGAGGTGAGGGGACCTCATGACTTCTTGATCTCTTTTGAGACAATTTCCTTTTTCCTAGAAGGCTATAGGGAGGGTGAGCACTCCTAAGTTGTTATTGGGATACAACATTTATCATCATATTAGATATTTGCATTTTGACTTTTCAGCATTCTTTATTTTTTCTAATGAGACATAGCATTGCACCAGATTTTCTACCCTCAGCCCAAGCTTTTTTGTTAGATTGTCATCTCCAGTCCCAGGGTGTAGTTTATGACCAGGACAGTAATTAGTAATTCCTTTAGGACAGGCATATGACAAATGAAGAAAATAGCTTGACTTTACTCTGCTAGCTACAGAGATTGATGCAGAAATGAGCACAAGAACATTGGTTCCATTAGGGAGATAGTTTGGGGAAGTTACTAGGAAGACACACCACTTCTGCTAAAATTGAGCCCAGGACAATATAGGCTTATACTTGCTTGCAGCCATTCTCCTACCATTTGAACTCAACAGTGATGCCAAAAAATAATTTCTGAGAAGACCCTAGATTTGGAAAAAGACTAGACCTGGGTAGTACCCTATAGGTCCCAGGATCAAGCCACACCTGAAGTCAGAAACTCTTGAAACTTTTAGTTATTTGTGCCAATGTATATGTGTTTACTTGTTCAAGCTGGTTTGACTTGGTTTGTCACTTAAAGCATTAATAGTCCTAAGGATACAAAACTCACATTTAAATACCCTTTATATGTGTATTATATTATTTTTTCTATATGTTAAGTGTGAATTCCCACAGTGTTGAAAACAAAACCTAATATTTTGCCTAATGTCTCAATTGTTTAATTGAACCATTCACTATCTCTTATGAAGATCCATTATGTTCCTTTGGGAAGTCTCTGTTGCCTTTATTTTCTTGTTTTATTTGCTTCATTATTAAATACCTACTCTGTTTTGTGATTCAAAAATTAAAGGTCCCAGCTTTGTGGTTTTTATGAACTTTCTAAAGCATGTTCGTGATTGCTGAGAACCATTTACCAGAACTTGGAAACAACATCTTTCCTCATTCCATGGGCTTCCTTTAATTAATGTTATAAAGTGGCCTTAATGCATCACAAAGTTTTCCTCACTGAGGAGAGTTCATAAATGTACTCATGTGTACTTGGAACTTAATGTAAGATAAAGATGGCCTTTAAACTCAAGTGGAAAAAAATTAATAAATGATGTTGATACATTATAAATCATGAGAAATGCGCCTCTACCCAGCACAGCAAAAGTATAAGTTACACTTGGATTAATAACCTGCATCTTAATAATATTAAGCCAATTACTAGGGCTGGATGCCATGGTCCATGCCTATAATCCCAGTGACTTGGGAGGCTGAGGCAGGAGAATTGCAGGTTTGAGGCCAGAGGCAGCCTAAGTAACTTAGTGACACCATGTCTCAGAACAAAAAGTAAAAAATGAGGTAGAGGTGTAGTCTAATGGTAGAATAATTGCCTAACATTCATGAGGCCCTGCGTTCAGGCCCCTAGTACTGTAAGAAAAAGAGAGAAAATACAGATGACTAGAAAACACAGGAAAGGACTTCTGACTTTGAGGAAAGCAAGTATATACACAGATGTCAAAAATGTATACATATTTTAAGAGGTGTTATCTATGTATTACTTTTTGAAGTTGAATTGAATTACAGTAGCAAGGTGTAGCATGACTTTTGCTCAACTATGCAATGGGAGGGATAGTCACAGAAAATTGTGGGAGCATGGTTGTCCTTTGAGGAGCACAAGACCATTTGGAAGTGGTATTTGAAATTTGAGAATGTTTTGAAAGTATAACGGAGGTGTGAGTATGCAACAGAAACCCCAACACGCCTGATGAATGCACGTTTGTGAAAAGTTTGAGATGTGTGGTACTGCATGTGATGTGTACAAGGGAAGATCCAGGAAGCCTCATACAGCAGCCAGTCCTGCTTCTTCTATGATGTTGAAACAGTTTACATGCTCACCACAGAAGTCTACCTAACAACGTGCACGTGAGACAAGGGTTTACAGAACAAACATGCAATACATACTTAAAACAGTAAAATGGAAAATTTTTGTCCCAAGATGTGTATATGTTCTTTTGGCACCCACTGTGTATACAATTTTACTTTACATGTACTTGACTGGCCAGAAAAAGAAAAAGGGAAAAGAAGATTGATAACAACTAGTCCTGAGGAAAGTATGAAAACCCTGTACTCTCAGATAAGGCAGATGAGAATGTGAATCTTGATCATCTGTTGTTTTGGAAAATAACCCTACTTCTAAGATTTATAATTTGCATTCCCCTTAAAATCAGTGATAACACTTTGTGAAATCTTTCTTATGGAAATAAAAATGTCAGTATTTAACAACATGTATACAAGTATTTCTGTTGTACCTTTTTAGTATTGGTAAAAGTCTAGAAACATTCTAAATTATTATGGATAGTGGAATGATTGCAAAAATTATGTGGAGTACAGAATAAGAGTTATGAGAAAAATAAGAATAAGTCATGTCTATGCATATTGATATGAAAGGATGTCTATGATATATTTTCAACTAAAATAACAAACCCAAAAGCATAGAGAAGTTTGTGAAACAAAGGTACTATCGTTGATTTCATATGGAAAGTAAAATTGAAGATTCTTACTACTTTTTATTCCCTTTGTTGAGCTTAGAGTTATTAGATATTTAACCTTGATACAAACAAGCAAATGAATTTTGTGAAAAAGAATTTTAAGAAAATATCCTTCCTCTGAATATATTTTCTCTTTCTCAAGGCTGTTATACAAATTGGTCATGGAGTTCTCATTCCAGCCCATACACAAAACAAACACTTCTCTTTCTAAATATCTTACCTGTTCTTTATTTATGTAAATCAAAAGAGCAGAACAAAATAATACTCTTATTATCAATCTTAACCTTTTAGGCATTTACTTTTTACTTTTTTTTTTGAAAATTGTAATGATCTTCATGCTACAAGATGTTTTATTGCTCTAGAGAGAGGGCTGTTTATTGGCTTTAATTAACTTTCTAGTTCCTGGTTGGGCCATCCTGAAATGCTTGGTTCTACTACTCTGATGGCTGTTATCAGTCACTCAGCTATTATCTAGGACATACTCAACAATGTACTGGCAATATGTTCTTGAGAATATCATCTTAATGTCTCTGAGCCTCCATTTCTTTATTTGATAATGAGATTGACAAATGTCTACCAGATTTACCTGAAAATCAGAAGGAGATGATATTGAAAGTCATGCAAATACTAGAGGATAGCATACATTACTTTTTGCTGGATAATTCATTGTACATTTGATGTTTCCTTTATTCAAATAATGTATAACTCAATTTAATTCTATTTAACAAACTGGTTTTGAAATTATGTGTGGTGCAACTGAGATAAAAAAGGAAAAACAAATACAAAGAAAAAGAGAAGAGCTAGCTGGTAATGAAGAAGATATACTGTGCTTCATTGGCTGGAAGCTCATAGTTATCATTGTACATATGTATATAGACTTGATCACAGGAAGGCGACCATTCTGGAAATGGAATTCATACACTCAATCTATCCTTAGCTATAAGTGCCTTTATAGAAAGTAGTTTCTCATCCCAAATGCAAAATGCAGTTTGCGTTATTGTCTGTCTGACAGCACAGAACTGCATCTGTTTGGATGGATTGTTTTCTGTTTTGCTCCTCCAATGAACTGGCTGCTTTGAGTGGATCCTTTTTGCATTTAAACACTTTAGCAGTAAGTTGAGGCAAATGGGTAGCCTAAGAGATAGCTCATCTCCTTTTCATATTTGTGTTTCTTCCTATTTGCTTCTTGCCCTTGCCATCCCCATCTAACAATGCCCTTCCCCTGGCAGTGGCAATTGGTGCTAGCTTCCACCTTCCTACACCCCATGCATTCTAGGACAAGGCTCATGGTTTCTCCTTAGAAATATCAGTACCAGAAAGCCACATTCCTTCCCTATATGTATGGATCCCAGCTCCTTGAGGACCTCTTCCCATCTGCAGAGGCTCCAACATCAGTTGAATAATGGTCTGGGTCCACAAAGGTCTGGGTTTCCACTCTGAGGGGGGCACTCCTCCGAGCTTCTAAGTCACAATGACCAAAACCTCTTCTCTTTGTTGTGTGGGACCTTTGGGTGTTAGCTGCTTCCTGCTTTGACTATCTATGTTACCTTAAGGTGTCCTCCTTGCCTTTTCTATCCTTCAAAACTTGTTTAATCCCTTCTATTACATTCTCTGTTAAAATAACTGTGCCAGTTTCTGTTTACCTTTCTTGACCCTAACTGACAGCACTGAAAAGAAGGGACTCACTATGCTATCTAACTGCCATGGCCTTTCTGAAATTAGTGTGTGATGGGTGATCTTTCTAATAAGTCAACAATTTTCAAAATGAGCTCTGAAAAAAAAAAACTGTGTATGTTCCAGAGAAAATCATATACCTATGATAGAGAATTGAGGATCCATGTAGAGAAGATGAGCAAGAAAGTCCACTTTTCTTCACTGCAAATAGCTTCCCTTTAATTCATTGATTGTGCTTTTACATAAGACTTCATGTTAAAAAGATGTTATCCCTTCTCTATTGATTTGCTTCAGAGGAATATAAGGCAAGATGATCTATTTGATTAAAAATCACTTCTTACTCCACTAGAAATATATTCTCCTTATGTGTGTCAATAAATTTTGTTTATATTTTTCTTAACACATTCATTGCATTCGCCTATGAATATTAGGGCTGTATGTTATGTATTTCTTCGCTACTACTGTCTTCTCCAGGACGGCAACAAACAACACTGTACCATTAATGAGCACTGAACCATGATGTAGAAGGCTTTAGAATGAGTCCTTACTTACCTGATGGATTACCACAGACAAGTTACTTAACCTTCTCTTACCCCACTGCTTTTTTTTAAATAGAAGGATAACAATACCTACCTAATATAAATTACATGATAATTTGAGGCTTAAATGGAATAGTGATTTATTTATTTATTTATTTATTTTATTTATTTATTTATTTTTTTTTGCGGTACTTGGGGTTGAACCCTGGGCCTCCTGCCTGCATGCTTTACAAGTGCTGGATCACTGAGCTACGCCACCAGCCATTATTTTTTTTATTTATTTATTTTTTTACCTTTTTGAGACAGGGTCTTGCTAAGTTACACAGACTGCCTCTGGTCTTGAACTTATGATCCTTTCACCTCTGCCTCCCGAGCCACTGGGATTACAGGCATGTGCCACCACGCCCAGTGCGTGAGTATTTTTATTATTAGTGGTTTTCTATGTCTGCCCATTGTATACAACTCAGTACTCCCATCCAGTTTGCTCCCAGTAAATGCCTGCTTAATAAAATTAAATGTTCCAGCTACTATTCCTACATGACAAACTACCCAGAAAGTTGGGGGCTTCAACAGAAGATTTATGATTTTTCTGAATTGCTACCCATTTTGTTTATACATTCAAGATATAAATGCAACTTTTTCCATGGGAAAACAATGAAACTGTAGACCTGTTTGGGTAAACTTGCTGTACAAAAATAGTTTTTTTAAGCACTAGAATTAGATTTATTAGCTTTATTTATATCTTTTAATAAACATAATCATTGATGCTATTTTTTATTTCACTCTATGAACAAATTAAAATTATAGACATCACCCAAATTATGTTGGAATCCTGCTAGGGGAAAATGATATGTCTGTAAGAACTATATGCAATCTAGTTTCCAGATGGAATTCCCCTTCTGCCAATTTTGGGGAATATTTTAAAAGTTTTCCCTTAGAAACTATCCTGATGAAGTGAAGCATTACTCTTGGAAAATTATTGTAGAGAATTCTTGTAAAATGTGAAGGCATGACTTTCATATGGACAATATACACATTCACAGATATTTTATCAGTGCCTCTGGGATACCTAATAATAATGGAAGATCTCAATGTGTTTATATGTTTCTGCATAGTAGAGATCATCAAAAATTAATTTTCCTATGGAACATATTTCAAAACGAAGCTTTTATTGTAAGGTAATTGCAAATAATACATAATCAAAAGTGATGAGAGCCTCTTACCTTTGTATAGTATGTTTAATTTTCAAAGCATGTCATGACTTCCCCTCTAATTCTCAAAGATACTCTAAGAGGTTTCTTGTAAGGTAGGAGAGCCAAATGCTCTCACTACTATGTTTCAATAAGGAAGCAGATAGACTTTACAACTGTACCACCTTAAATATACAAGAAATGTTTTTGTTTAGCTGATATTTCGGTTTATTTGTTGGTTTAAAAGCCATGTGTCTTTCAGTTAGTGTCACATTTGGAAAAAGGAGAGTGATATTTACTGAAGGAAAAATATTTCTTTTTGTAATATATTTATGTACAAAAGAGACAGGTGTGTGCCTTGACATTGCTATAATTGCCACTTGGGTAAGCTTTCATTGGTTCGGCATTAATAATCAATGCTGAGTATGACCAAGAAGTAGTCATTGCCAAACTTATCCAAAAACAGAATTTCTTTTTGTAATGCCCCAAGTGGGCTGGGATTTAGCTCAGTTAGTAGAGTACTGCGCTGCAGTCTCTGAGGTCCTGAGTTCAATTCCCAGCACCGCAAAAATGGGAGAAGGGTCTGGCAATCCACCCGCAAGGCAATCCGGAAAGAGTCAGCCATTGAAAACCCTGTGAGGGTCACTATGAGTCAGATACCGACTCAATGGCACCTAACAACAACAACAATGCCCCAAGTAAAGTTTGTAAGTCTTTATTCTATAGTAATAAAGAGGCAGCTAAGAATTCTGTAATGTTTAAAAAGATCATTGGAATTTTATTAACTACAAAGTGCATACATTTGTTAAGTAGTAACAGATGCACACATAAAACATGCTATTCATGCTAAAGCGTAGTCCTGATACTCATATATGAATTCACAAAACTCTTGAACTAATTTTAAAGTCCAGTAGGAAGTAAAAGCCAATGCATCAGAAATCTTTGGCATAACCAGAGATAGCTAATGTCCTATATGTCCTCTGTCATATACCAATAGAAGACAGAAGGGAAAGGCTATCTGAAGAGCTAAGTTGAAAGGATACTAAAGCTCCTAGCTTGGGTTCAGAGAAAAGAATACTATTATGGATTAATATGGATTGATACTAGCTGCTAGTGAGGAAGAGATACAGAGTGTGGATGAGCCAAATATTTTCCATACCTAGATGAGTCTCTGTGGACCACTTGATTTATCTTGCTCTCAGAAAGGGAAATGAATGTAGTTATAACTATAGAGTACTATGGTCTATAATAACTTACAGACATAAGAATGGATTAAGCCAGGAGACTAATTTTAAAAATACATTTAAAACTATTCTAACATTTAAAATCTATCTAACAACAGGTACATTTAAGAACAAGTTTTGCTTAGTGACTATATCATCTTTAACTTACCCTACTATTAAGCAACTTGTTCCCCTGGCTTAAGTAAATCTTCTGTTTTTCTCTCAAGACAAATTGAATATTGAAATGTCCTTGTATCTTCTCTTATTTTACTCCTTCATTGAGGGACCTTTGCTCTGCATTGGCTGATATTTACTGGTGGGGCAACTGTCCCACATAGTCTGTAGGTACTTGGTTTATTCTAGTTGGTTATTCTCATGAAAGATAAGTCATCCACAGAGACCATCAAAGTGGGTGGAGGCTATGGAGAAAATCTGTGGTAGATGACTTTGCACCATCTGTTCAATATTTTAAGTTATAGAAATTTTATCTAATAGTTTAAGTCATTTACCATATGAAATATCCAAGCTTCTTCTCTACTCATTTTTGAACTATCTTTAGAAAATGCATTCCAACATGTTTAATTTATGTGTTAACCATCCCCAGAATTTCCCAGATCTTTGTAAAAGGCTTTGTTTGAGCCTGCTGAAAAAATTAAACATAACTACATCACTTTAAAAATTATTTTAGTACAGTTTTCTCCCAATTCTGAACTCTTCTTAACTGCCCTATTTTTCTGAAGAATGTTCTCTCTCTGACCTTCATGTACCTATTTAACCAGTAATTATCTATCGAAATCCCATCTTAAGACATCACCTCTGCTATCCCTGATAATGAATTGCTCTGCCTCCAGGTCAGCTTGGCTTCTGCTTTCATTATTGCTCTTCATGATAAGTTCATTTTTCACTTGGGCTCCTTGAGGGCAGGGTACACATCTTAGTCATCCTTTTATCTCCAAGGCCTAGAACTCTGAATAGCACCTGGTAAATCGCCATGGAGCCTGTGAGGACTGACCATCCTGTGAGACACTTAGCTCCCAGGAGGTGACTCGATCTGATTCTTTGACACTATTTCTACCTTCAACATATTCCCCACTGAAAACTAGATTATATGTTTTCTTTTCTTTATACTCCCCTAATTTTTCTTGAAATTACATCACTATTTTGTATTCTCTGTATATAGAATCATAAATATAGATACCTTAAGTAAACTAAATTTGATATTTTTATATATGTAATTTTAATGTACTATGTTGATTATGTTCATTACCTTAGAATGAAGTCCCCTTACAAGAATGGGATCTTTTTGTCTATTATATCTTCTTCACATCCTATTTAAAGTATAAATGCTACTCTGGTATTTTGTTGTTGTTTTATTTTGTTTTGATGCCAAGATACATCATGGTTTAGAAGTAGTTTTTGGCTTTCAACATGAAAATGAAGAACAAATATCCTCATTCACTCAAAACATATCCCTGAAGAGGAGCCAGGAAAGGTGGAGAGTGACATTGGGGCCATATTTCTGTCAGTATTGAGAGCTTCCAGGTGCCCTGGCTTCAGCAAGATTCTGGGCCAGGCTGTGAGGCAAAGGCTTGGCAAGCTTGGGGTAGGTTTCATGGAAGAGAAGGAGATTTCTCCACCTAACTTGAGGATCACACGAATGCATATTCTTCTGGGCTCCTTGATGAGGGAGCTATATAGGGTCGTCTGTACTACACAACATGCTGGGTGACTGTCTTAAATTCTTCAATTGGCTGGTAAGGCATGAGCAGAGGGGGCCCACCTGAAGGTTGGGAAGGATGGGTGAACATCAGTGTGGTGATGAGTAAGAGTTTATGGTCATTTCATCTACATCTAAAGACCTCAATTGACTTATCCTTCACAACTATACCTGAAATCACTTCCCTTGGTCCACCTTAACTTTGGTGGGGTTTTCCTTTGGCACCTGTGAAGTTGCCTTTGATGGTCACTCCTTTCGTTCATGCCATCTAAATATATTGACTGAGCCCATACTATGTGTCGCACTGGGACACATAGCCCAGAAAGGGTCCTAGTGTCATGGACCTAGTGTTGAAAAAGTAAAAAAAAATGGCTCTTGACCTCAGAGTTTTCACTTTAGTGAGGAGAGAGAAAATAAACATGTAAAGACATAATTTAATTAGGATCCATGCATTCTAAAGAAAATAAGACAAAGTTATGTGATAAAGAGTGACTGTAATGGGGTGAGGGTGGTGGAGTGGACCTAGTTTAAATTTGAGCCAAAACTTGCTTGACCAGAAAGAGCAAAGATCTGGGCATTCTGCAGAGGTCTTTTCCTTTGGATTTTTTCTCTCTTTCATTCATTCATTTATTCAATAACCATAGATGCTTTCATTTATTTAGCTCATTACCTGACAGTATCATGATATACTGATTAATCAACCTTCTAAATTATTTTAACTCTGGGGGTGCATGTAGTCAGTCAATTCAACTAATTACTTCACTCATTGATTCAAGTGCTGTGTTAACCATTCAACCTGAACATAGCATTAATATGAAGCAAATGTTGGTAATAGGGCACAGGATAATATTTTTCACCGGTGGTCTTACAATAAGTCAATTCTGACATATGAACTGGATTAGAATCTATCAAAATGTCAAAAATTGTTAATTTCCTCACAATGTAATTTGGCTGATGAGCATATAATTGGTACTAATTTGTTGTTGTTGTTGTTGTTGTTTTTCTTTTCTTTTCTTTTTTTTCTTTTTTCTTTTTTCTTTTCCTCTGACGCCCTTACTGGGAAAACCTTTAAGGCAATGGCTTGGGAAAGAATAAAGAAATTATGTTATAAATACAAAATGAATTTCAATTTATTTAAACCCACTGACATTTGCTACTCTGTAAATCCCCCCTCCCCCAAATTATTTTAGCCTTGAGAATATGTCATTGCTGTTGAAGAAACTGGGCTGGGGTGTAGCTCAGTTGGTGGAGTACTGCTCTGCACTCTCTGAGGCTCTGGGTTCAATTCCCCAGCACCACAAAAATGGGAGAAGGATGTGGCAACCCACTCCCAGAACAATCCCGAAACAATTAACCATTGACACTAAGGCTTCCCTAGAGCCTATGAAAACAGAAAATAAACTTCTGAAGAGGAGCATTTTTACAAAATGCCAAGTACAAACTTACATGCTGTAGCAGATGCTGTCCCTGTCCTGCCTGTTGGTCTCTTCTCTGTTCTCTCCAAGTTCATACAGCCAGCCTGACATACACCGGCCAGAACCTTCATCTCTCCCTGAAAGCTTTCTCTAGCTTCTGGAATCTGCTCTGCTGAAGACTAGGACAGACCAAAATACCAAGGAATTAATACCCCTCACCACACACACACCAGCCACCCAAGATCTTATGGGTGACGGGATTTGGTAAATACTCACCTCCTTTGCTTCTCAGACAAGATAACTATGAAGTGCATGTTCTCTGTTGTTTCCTAAAGTCCTCTGGTGAGATTTATTCTTACCTACTCCCAGAAGTGATTGCTTTGTCTTCTAAATAAACTTGTTTGGCTTTGTCCTCAGATAAATTACTTATACTCAAATTTCTGTTTCAAGGGCTGCTTCTAGGAGAGCCAAAACATGAGAAGTACATTTCATATATTACCTCAGTTTATCTTTGGCACCTCTCCAAGGGAAACATTCTTTCCTCCATTTTATAGATGAGGAAACTGGAATTCAGAGAAGTTAACTAGCTTGCTCTCTTATTCCAAAGATCTTTTCCTTTCTATTTTATTGTGTTGGAACTTGTCAAGGTATGGTCTTTTAGGAATATGCAGCCATGTGTTTAATGAATTTTGCAGCAGAAGAATAAATCAAATATTTATTGCTTTGAATTGCTACTGTAGGCTTTGTAAAAAATGTCGGAAATGGAAATTTGTTCATTTTTTGTACAAATATTTATTTTCTCCTATGAAGTGCCAAGTACTCTGCTCCCCTCTTGAGTATACAGTGGCAAATGAGAAGATATCTTTTGAGACAGCAGAATGCATTCTAATTTGTGAAAAGTTTTTATTGAGGTATTAGAAATGTCTGAAATGTTGGAGTTTTATGCTATTATTTGAGCATGTCCAGAAGTGGCATACCAATTTCTAAGCACCTAGTTTGATGCCAGTAAGGTGGCTGCATGTCTCTTTTTCACTCTTTAGATAGGTCTTTTCACTTTAGATGGGAAACTTTATTTTCCTCCCACTGGAGTATAAATGCCTTTTATAGGTGATTAATGTGTCTACCACTGAATTGAATTTGAATAAGGACAAATGACCAATATGTGAATATAATTAAATGCAGGATCCACATCACCTTACAAAATCAGATACAGTACTTGTACTAAAGAAGTATCGAATATATTTAGAGGATTCCTCCCCATATTTCTACCCAATTGAAAGGAAAGAGGGAAAGAGATGCTATTGATTTAAATCAGTAGAAGAAATTGGTGTTTAGCTTTGTTGGTGCCTTATCTACAAATGAAATGAATATCCTGGTATTGTTCCATTCCAAGTGTTCTGATTTCACAGTTGACTAGTGATTTACACCTTGCTTTAAATTACTTAGGCTGTAGAATTATTTATGAAAACATTGTGGCTCTATAAAGACAGCCTAGACACAAAGAGAGAATCTCAGTGGCTGTGCAGTCACAGAACACACAGAACTCAAAAGATCACCTGGCTGTGGAGATTCTGTCTTTGTCAATTTGAGGAATTCCATAAAATTTACCTTTTGTGGGTCTCCTTGTCCTTACCAATCTCCTGCTTTTCTTGCAGTCTTTCTTTTCACATGGGTCAAAAGATCATGATCCTTTGCTCTTAGCTATCTGCCTACTTGTCTTCCTCCACATGTGCCATCTTAACTTCTATGCAAAGTTTCACCTGTTAATGGGACAAGATGTTACCCCCCTACACACACACACACCCTGGGAAACTTTTATTTTCTTAGAAGTACCATGAGAGAAATGAATATTCAAGACCACAAAGAGTATCTCATAATGATGAAATTTAACACACTTTGAAAACCTTCTAAGATTGTGTGTGTGGGGGGGGTATTTTGAAACACATTTCTTTCCATTACATTTCATTTACACTGAGATCTCTAGAAATATAGAAAATATTAAGGAATTAAAATAATAAACTTAAAGCCCATTGCTTATGATTATTGTTTGACAACTATGTGTTTAACACTAGTGTTCATTTCCTGGGGGATAAAAAAAAGAAGGAAACATAAGACGCAGTTTTGACTTTAAATGAGATTGCTGCTAGGAGACAGGTATAATATGCATTAGAAAAGATTGATGTTAAAGTCAACCTGCTCATTGGCATAGTCAGAAGTGTGCTGAGTAGAGGAGGCAGGAAGTATGGTTATCTGAAAAGAGAAATAGAATTAATTCACAGAAAGGAAGGGTGGTAAGTGAACAGCACAAGCAAAAGGCATGGGAACTAGAAAAAACATAGTACGTGCAGAGGCCTGAGTTGTGGCTGAACCAAAAACATGCTTTCGGGTGTTGTGAACTATAGTGGATGCAGAAATGGAAGCCATGCTCTGCAGGGCCCTGAGACCACTAGGAAGAGGATAAACGTGAGCTTATGGGAGCCAGGGTCCCAGTGTGCATCCTCAGGCATGGAATAATTGGCTACTGGGTCCAGAATGGCTTGGAAGCAGAAGAGGGGAGAGAAATGGAAGTAGGGAGAGCATCTGGACAACTGTTATAGGAATGCAGCCCAAGAGAAAGTGGGGTATTGAAGCTGGGTGATTCCCAATGGGGAGGTAAAATCCATTCACACAATATTTTCAGAGGACAAAGTGACACATTTGAGATAGGGAATGCCATAGGCAGAAGATATAACGCTGATTTATGCAAATGACCCTAGATGCCTCATGACAGTATTACTTGTGACAATAATGTGCCAACCTCTGACTTCATGCCAGCTCCTACTTAATAAAAACTCATTTCAAGCACAGATAAGTTAAACAACTTGCTCTAGTCCTCACAAAGAAATTAGTCACCAATGACTTAGTTGTTAGCTTGACAACTCTCCAGTTCTTCCACATTTCTCAGACATAAATCTGTCTTTCTAAGAAAGTTTAAAGATTTCTTTTCAGCCTCTTAGTTGATTTTCTTTTACCTCTCATAAAATAGAATCTTGGCTTTCCTTGAGACATCATTTCCTCTAAACTACAATGAAGGAGGATAATCCTTTATGCATGGTCCCCTGCCTCTTGTAGGGTGTGGAGGAGGAAGTAGCCTATTTCTTGGTCCTTGTCCTGCAGAGACACCACTCATCTCTCTCTGCCTGCATCTATACCACTCATGGATCCTTCCCTTCCCACCCTTATGGCTTCAGGCAGTGGTTGTCTGGAGCTCTCCCCTAGTGTTGGGGTCTTGGACACCTCCCTTCTCACTCTCTGTTATCACTTCCAGAGGTGCCACATCTTGCTGTGATAGTTGTCTTCCTTGCTCTCTGTCTCAGCTGCCATCAGGACCATGATACTACCTGTAACTTCTGCATCACTGTAACTCTGAAAAAGTTTTGTGTATTCCCCTTTTTCCTCTTCAATTGTTACTAATTTTTTTTCTTTCTTTGTTGGGCTCTTTATCCTTAATCATGGAGAAAGGACCACTACTCACTTTTTCTATCCCCTCAGCCAAGTCTGTCAAGGCAAAGATGATTGACCATACTAGTCTCACTACACATCCACACTATTGCTCCTCAGCTCGGTTCTTACTACTTACCAGTAATTCTGTAGCCCACCTTTAATCAGTTACTACATCCTGTGATCCCTTTAATCCCTGACCTACTTGAAAATGATAAGTAGGGAAAGAGTACTAATTATGCCAAACACCATGCTAAATGTTGTATATGACCTGTTTGAATCTCAATCTAGTTGTTGTTGTTAGGTGCCGTCGAGTCGGTATCCGACTCATAGCGACCCTCTGTACAACAGGGGAAACACTATTGTCAGTGCTTCTCTGCTGTTCATAGGGTTTTCAATGGCAGATTGCTTTTTGGGAGGGGGTTGCCAGGTCCTTCTCCCAAGCCTACAGCTTCTGGTGTTCCCAGGCGGTCTCCCATCCAGGTACTAATCAGGCTCGACCCTGCTTAGCTTCCGAGATCTGATGGGATCAGATGCCACAGGGCTACAGCTGCAGGCCTCAATCTAGTAGGTAGTGTTATTCTCACTTTTTCTCTGATAACTCTGAGGTTAAGGTGGTTAATATAAATATAACTTAAAGAGTTTGTATTTTATATCTATTTGACTCTCACAACTGCTGCCCTTTACTCTCTTTCATATCTATTTTATAGATGATTTAATTTCTTTCTGAAATGAGATGCAGGATATTTTATCATGGAAATTTCAGTGTTCTTCCTTTCCTCCACTCCATTTTCCTACATCTTTATTCATTTCCTCCTCCTTCTTTCCTGTCTACAAGAAGGAACAATCCCTAACTTTTCCTTACAATTAACTCCTCTGCTTTTGCTCCCAGTTCCAAATCTTCAGTTTTATTCCCTTCTTTCTTTAATGTCCCCTTCAAAACTAAATCTTTTCCTCTACATCAGTTCTGTCTTTCCATTTAAAAAACAAAAACTTTTGCTTGACTTTATGTCCTGAGCAATGTTATCTTTTGCTGCTTGTATCAAACTTCTTGAGTAAACAGATTGTGTTTACTACTGGGCTGGAGTTTAGGTCAGTAGGTAGAGTGCCATTCTGCATTTTCTGAGGACCCAGTTTCAACCCTCAGCACTGCAAAAACAGGAGAAGGACATGGCAAGTCCATTCCCAAAACAGTCAACTGTTGAAAATCCTACAAGGGTCACTATGAGTCAGATGCAATAATAATAACATTTACTGAAGCTACCATCTGCCCACCAAACCCTATTCATTGTACCTTCTCCCTCCTCACTGGCCCATTATGGAAACTATTCTCTGAAAATATGTAAGAGTGACTTCTAAGTAATGAAGCTGATTCATATATTCTTGATCTCCATTTTTCTTGAGTTTTCTGCATCTTGGTGCTTGAACATTATCCCTTCCTTCTTTTGAAATGGGCTTTCCCTTGGCTTTTTTGTATTATATTTTCCTCGTTCTCTTCTCTTCTCTTTGCCTACTTCTTTACCAGCTAATCTCCTTCTTCCATTTCCAGTTTTGGCTCTTACCTCTTATAATGTTGTTGTTGTTAGGTACCATTGAGTTGGTGTCTGACTCATAACAACCCTACAGACAACAGACAAAGCACTGTTGTCATGCTTTTCTGCTGTTCATAGGGTTTTCAATGGCTGATTATTTTTGGGGGGAGTGGGTTGCCAGGTCCTTGTCCCAAGCCTACAGCACCTGGTGTTCCCAGGTGGTCTCCCATCCAAGTACTAACCAGGCCTGACCCTGCTTAGCTTCTGAGATCAGACAGGACTGGATGCCACAGTGGTATGGCTGAAGGTGTTATCCCTTATAGTCTTACTTAATTGTAGATTTAATGAACTATACCCTGCTCTAGCTTTGATTTTTCAAATGAGTTCCCTTTGAACATCTTCTTCTGGGTTTTCACTGACCTCAAATTTACTTCATCTAAGATTAAATCTATCATCTTGTTTTCCTTTTATTTCCTGTGTTTTTGTCCCCTATTAATGACAGTATTATTAGCCAAGACTTGAATCCCCAGTTATTCATAACTATTTCTTTTCCCTTGTTCCCACATGTAATTAGTGGCAAACTGTTTTAAAGTCTTTTTTCTCTTCATACCTGTTTAATATTTCCCACCTTTCCCTTCCTGACATAATGTACTTTTTTATCCTAAGCTTATTCTGTTTCCCATGATTCCTGTACTTGCTTTTGTTAACCTTTATCTTATACCCCAATCTTTCCTGTAACTAGACCTTCTGTAGTGAAGTTCATGCCTTAGACTTTTGGAATCCTTCTGTCTTTGCTCGGGCCATTTCTATAGACAATTATTCCTCATTACTTATTTAAGTCTAATTACTCTGTGAGGCTTACTATAAGTACATTTCTTCTAAGAAGTTTCCTTAATTCCACATTCCCTTCTTTTCATCCTAAATCTGCTAAGGATCTGTCTTGCCCCTGAGCTCCTAAAGCATCTTTCATACCTCAAGTTTATTGTCATACCCATAATAGAAAATGATGGCAAGAATGTGGACTTTTGAGCCCAAATGACACAGAATTTAACAGTGTGTTTGGCCCAGAATTGCCATTTAAGAGGTATTTATTGAGTGAAAAAGTCTCTGTAGGTGGCAAATGACATGCTGGAGAGTACTTGAGAAATATTTGTACAATAAAAGGAATGGGATTATAGGAAACAAACACCCCCTGCCAATTTCCTCCATCAATTTTAAAGTCTGTCCACCAGGAGCTGGAGAAGACTAAAATCAGACTGAGTGAAAGTCTGACTCATTTATCATCTATCAGACAGTGACTTTTGCCTGAAGACTTAACATGCAGACAGTAGAAACCAACATTGTAAGACTGAATTTCAACCAGTTGTAGTGACCACGACGGTCATTGGTTCTGTTTTCTAAGCTGAGCATTGCCATTATTGTTTTCCAAGCTTGAGGAAATTCTGCCCTTGCATGCATTTTCAAAAATAATAGCTATTGGTTATACTATACTGACTATGTCTATTCCCTTAGCTTTCAAACTCTGTTGATAGGAACACATCTACAACACTTAAAAGTTACCTGACATTTCTTTTCTCTACTTCCAGTTTGCTTTTGCCTGCAGCCGTAGCACTGTGGTATCAGATCACATCAGATCTCAGAAGCTAAGCACAGTCAGGTTTGCTTAGTACTTGGATGGGAGACCACCTGAGAACACCAGATACTGTAGGCTTGGGAGAAGGACCCAGCAACCCTCTCCCAAAAATCAATCCATCATTGAAAACCCTATGAATAGCAGAGAAGCGCTGACAATCATATTTTGCTTATTGTACATAGTCGCTATAAGTTGAATACTGACTGGATGGCACCTAACAACAATAAGTTTGCTTTTGCCTTACTTACTTACTTACTTAAGTGTGTACTTACTTTTGCCTTACTTACTTACTTACTTATTTGTGCCTTACTTACTTACTTACTTATTTACTTGTGATACTTACTTGGGTTTGCTGATTAAATTTGCATACTTTTTAAATAGAGTGCTCCTCAAAGTAAATGGTCAATTTTCTAATTTTCTAATAGTTAAGGGAAACAAAACCATTTCACTATCTTTTGTTTAGTTTTTTCGTAACAGAAATATGTCCACAATATTATAGAGTGTGTCTTTGAAGTTTAGACTGCCCATATCTGAATCCTGGCTCAGGTGCCTGTTAGCTTTGTGAGTTCAGACACATTTATGCTACTATGAACATCAGTTTGCTTCTCTACTAAACAAGATTAAGAATCCTATTTCCTCTGAAATCATGACATTGGGAGAACTTAAGTTAAATAAGCAATTAGCAGCTCTTAACAAGTGACCAGCACGTAGTAAGAGTTCAGTATAGATTATTTATTAATATTAACATTTTATCAAATCTTTTATAACTAGCAACTTCATTATTGATTTATGCCTTAGCTTTCCAGATTTATTTGCATTTATTTATTCCCCTTTGTTTATCATTTATTTATTTTTGTTGTTTGTTTTGTTTGTAGTCCTGGGGGGGTTGAACTCAGGTTATCACACATGCTAGGCAAGTAGTCAGCCACAGTAACAGCTCCCACCCTTTTTATTTTTGGTTGAGACAGGGTCCCCCTAAGTTTCATGAGGTACCTCTGGCCTCAAACTTGCAATCCTCCCATCTCAGGCTGTCTGAGTCAGTGGGATTACAAGCATGTACCATAGTGCCTAGCTATTTGCTGTTTATTTGTGTTTTTATTATGTCCTTTTTTATTACTCCCTAGGATAAAAAATTTCACTTAATGGGTGAGTCTTCATGTTTTTTGAACTCCTCTCCTTGCCTGCCCTTCATGTCCCAGTTGGGATGCTAAGAGCAAGAGGAAATGGAATGGGAAACATCCCTTACTCTATTCTATGATGGCGATCTTCTCCCAACAACTAGTTGAGCAGTTCCCACCTCTTTTATTTTAATTTTTAAATTTTGCTTAACCATATGAAACATCCTTCCATCACTATCAGTAGCTGGCTTATTCTCATGTGAGTACAGATTAAAAATAAACAGAAAAACAGGGAAACTGCCAACCTGCACAGTGACTTCCTACAAATTGGAGAAAGATGACCCTTTCTGAACAGAAGGAACCCTAGAGGTGTACGGTGTGGCAATGCAGGTGCTTTTGTGAAGGACAAAGTAGTCTCTTTTGTGAGGCAAGGTTGGAAAAGTTGTCATTCGTGAGTGTGAACACTGACATGGGTGGCCAGCCCTGGCTAGATTTCAGTTCAATCCACATCTTGTTTAATAACATTGAAGGAGGCCCTACCAAGGAGATAGGACAAATGCCCCCACACCCCATGGGAATTGCTGTTGTGTCAGAAAGCAGCACAGTTCTCCCTTGTTACTATAGTAAATGCCACCCTCCCCCAGCTATCCAGCTATGTAGCTTCCTCTCTGCTGCTTTTAGTGGAAGGTGGCTCGGCAAGAACTTATGAAAGCCATGTAGGTGTGACTTTCTGCTGGCATTAATGAGGTAGAAAGCTTTCTTTTTCAGAAACGAATAGAGGGTAGAGGCCGATTCTCTTCCAAAATAACTGTAGGGGAATTGAGGAAAATTTCGTTTGGATAGGAGAGAATGTAATGCAGCCTATGGAGCAGGAAAAATCCTGCATTTCTCAGCATTTTCTGCTATAAACATGTTCCTCAGCAAACCTCTGTGCTCTGCATCAGCTTCACCCAACATCGTCCATCATGCTGGTAGGAGAGGTCTTGGCCACTTGCCACACAGGTTCCAAAGGGAAGCCCTGTGCCCTGTATGTACCAGCCTGTGCTGTGACTTGTAACAAGAATGGGAAGGAGTTGGTGTCCAGTTAGTGGATAAGTCTTGGGGACGAACTCATTGACTTCTCTCTGATGTTTGAGGATGGCTAGCAGCACTGTAAGAATATTTGAGGAGTAATTTTTGTTAGGTGGAAAATGTTCAATCTCACTATTCTTACTCAGACCAATTTTCTACTTGTAGCTTTGCTCTGTACACCCTCTAAAATATAAGTAGGGTAGAATAAAATACTCTGTTTCCCTCTAAAAGGAAGATTTGAAGCAAAAAAGGAACCACAGGAGAACAAACATGGAGAAAGGAGGAGAGGAGGTGACCTGTTTGCTCGCATTAAGCTTACATCACACAATCTCAAGACACAAGCAAAATATTTGAGCCCACATATATCTTCTGTAGAATTGCAATAAGAAGATTATGTTTTCAGAGTTGGGACTGATTTGGCCATTGAGAATGATATACTTGAGAATGATATACTTTGTTGAGTCCAAAATTTAACAATTACAAGATGCCACTGCAACTTTGTATATCATTAGGATACATTCAGATAGGATCTAATGCTTTGTTAGCACCTATTTTGATTTAAGTATTTTATACTTACCAAAATATCACTTTGGGATTTATTTTAGACACATATTTTTATGATATGTCACTCTTTTATATGCACAAAAGGAAATTTAAATTGAGATAAAGGTGTTAAGGTATTATTAAACCTTCATAACATCTACATCTTTTGAGTCACTATGTTCAAAGTGGTTGTTTCTTTCCCCATAGGATTAGCCTCTATGAAGTTCAGAATATTGATGATGAGGTCTATCTTAAAACAAAACAAAAAAAAACCAGAAAAGTAAGGTATTGTTTTCCTGTTTTAAAACAGTGTTCTTATTTTGCATTCCCAGTAGGTCTACCAATTCCTCGAGCAGCAGAATCACATCTTTATTTTGAAATCTCCCTCAGCTGGCAGAGTTGCATTTGACTATATTTGATCCCAAATACATATTCATTCAATTGGATTGTGGCATCCAGCTTCACTAGCAGAAAAGGAAAATCAGCAAGATATCTTTGCAAAGTATTTCTATAGTTTTGGGTTCCTACAGATAAAATTGTATGTCTATAGGCATTTCAAAAATCTGGGTCATATTCCTCTACCTGGTAATTTGAAAGACTTTTGATAAATATTTGATTTCAAGATGGTGATATTTCTCTTCGTTGGTCAGAAATGAACTCTAATACCATTAGGTTAAGAAGGTGGGTGGGGATCCCAAATTACACATTAGACTATCAACAATATGCTCATTCTTTGAAGTCTAACATAAATTCTTCCTTCACTATGGCACCTTCTAGAATTCAGTTTGAATTAATATTCATCATATTTTAATTTCTATAGCATTTTGCTTCCTTTTGTTTCTTCGTCAGATCCTGTCTTTGGACATCTCTTATATTATAAAATAACTTGGTGTGCCAGTGGGAGTCTTTTAATTTGAGATAATAGTTTGGGTGAAAGAAGTTTGAAAGGTAATACATAAAGGCTGGTTGGGGAATAGGAACATAATAAAGTTGATAAAGTACTCAATAATTTCTATAGTGGGCAACTGGATTTCATTTTGTTGATGACTAGTGGGCTCAATTATGGCCCCACAAAGAGGCTCACATTCTAATATAAACCTAGGAATATGTTTCTTACATGGAAAAAGTAACTTTGTAGATGTTACATAAGTCAAAGATATTGAAATGGGAGGATTCTGGTATATGTGGGTGGACCCAGCTGACTCATGGTGGTTCTTCTAAGAGGAAGGAAGAAGAATTAGAGTCAGAGAAGGCAATGTGACAATAAGGGAGAGAAGATGTGACAGTGGAATCGGGAGTCATGGTGATGTGAGAAAAGGTCCAGGAGCCAAGTAATTCAGGTGACTTCTGGAAAGTGGATAGCACAAGGAAATGGATTTCCCCAGAAGGAAGGAAGTGATTCCAAATTTTGATTTGAACTCAGTGACATTTATTTCAGAATTCTGACCTGCAAAACTGTATGTTCGCACCTTAGTGTTGTTGCTAAGTTTGTAGTAATTTTTTTATAGCAGCAGGGGGAAACCAATACAGGGATTTTGAGAGAACCAGTATGGTTCATGCATCAAAACTGTGCCACTGCAGGTCAAGGATATTGAGGTATTTATCCATCACCTCACATTGCCCACTGAGTAAGGATTATACTCAGAAATGGTAACTTGCCATCATTGCTGGTTTATTCAAGCTGAGTATCCTCCTGTTCCTTCCAGGGGCCAGAGAAAGCCCTCAGTAAGACACAGGTGCATAAAATAAGATATCACAGGCTTGTCCACTAGTCACTGGCATCTAGGAAAAATGCTTCCTGACTGATTGGGTGACAGAATGCAACAGCCCACGGATATCATAGTATATGAGGAAATTTGCTCTTTGCTGTGACTTTTCTCTAATTCCCAAATGAAGACTGTACAGAGAAGGAAAAATTTCTATTTCTTGGAAACAGAATTAAGAGATTTTGTAGATCCCAGTTTGGGTGCAACGTAGCCATCAATCACAAATACAAATTGTCATTTGGTGAAATGTCCCTCTCCTGCTGCATGACCATTCTGCCATCTAATACTGCCTCATCAAGGTTAGCAGATAAATCAGTAAAAAAAAGTCAAGCATTGCAGGTGGTACTGATGTCAATCATTTAATGTGTCTGGCAGAAAATTGAATATATTGGTAAAGGGCTAAAGACTTCTTTTGAGAAAGTGCTGGGCTCCTTGTTCCTGAAAGGAAAATTAGATTAATGCTCACAAATCCTTCTTGATACCTGGAAGATGGTTTTCTCCTGACAAAGGTTTAGATAGGAGAGTGTGATGAATACCACCATGGCCTTCTCTTTGCCAGATTTCTAACTTGACCCTGCTTGTTTGGGATCTTGAGTACCATATTCCTTTTACCCACTAGCATTTTTTTTTTGAGCCGTGAACTTTAGCAGCTGCAACACTGCTATTTGAAGATGTGTTGTGTATTCTGACTGGACTTCCAGCTTTGCCAGATACATTAGCCTTCAGAACACATTTATGATGAAGCCTGAGTGCCTCTTCTCTAAAAGAAACCTGGAAAATGGTCTTTATTTTCTACATCAGCTGCTGCTTCTGAATCAAACATGCCAGGCAAATGTTGGATGCCTTTGTATGGTATTTGAGTAAATTCACTGACACCTACTGACAAAATGGTCATGGGGTATTGGAAATCCTTTTGTATATATGTACACACACACACACACACACACACACACACACACACACACACACACACAGAAGTTTTAAGGGCCATTTTGTGGCCAACACATTTGAGAATAATGAACCAAACATGGTAACTATGACATTAAAATTAATTGATCTTATAGAAAACCAGTAGGACCTAAAGAGATTTTACTGTGAGCAATAATGAGATTAATCCCTAAAAGATCCAGAATTTTGCTAATTATGTAAAGTCCTGATTTTTTGTGGTCTCAAGGAATTCTCTGTTTAGATGAAAGGCAAGTGACAAGCTGGTGAGGCAACTGGACTTCAAGTATGGAAACTTTGGACTAACTTTATTATGAACCAGCTTGTCACCTTATTGAGACACTAACCACCCCCTCCATAAAATTGGGCAAACATTGAAATGAGCTGGAACACACCAGTTCCCATCTGCTCACACCTGTTTCTGAACCTGTGGCTCATAACTGTGATAATGTTTAACCAGCTCTGGTTGCATCCTTGGTAGAATCTATGGCTTTGTGCCATTTCTGTGTGCTCCACTATCTTTGGAGCTATGTCTAAAGTGCTGTAATTGACAGATTTAGAAGTGACAGCCTGGAGAGTGCCATTTGAGGAGAATTACATTTGGTGATGGTACAGTTCCCCTGGGCATTGGTGATTCCCTCTTCCATTTGCCGTCTCTTCACTTCCCTGCCCTGCCCTGTCATGCCCTGTAGAAGCTTTCTTAGTGGCTTGCCTTTGTTTGGGGCTGGCTCATAGGGTGTGGAAGGAGTTGGATTGCCAGCAAGTTGGAAAGGCAGAAGGAAGCAGTTGGAGTATTTCTTACCTGCCTCCAACTGCAACTGCCCACTCTCTAACCTTCCCCTGCGCCCCACTCTCCTATTCCCTGCCCGCCCAACTCCACATCTCCATCTATGATATCATATTTCAAGCAGGGGGTTAGTCCCCCATGACTACAGTTTACTGGATAATCCTCTACTTCATGGCTCCTGCTTGCTCTCCTTGGGCTTTTGTAACACCATTCCCCCCCTTTGTTTCTGGGTGTTAACTGCTTTCCTCTGCTAACAGACTCTGGGTGCCTCCATGTCTCTTGCCTCCTTTAATCCTATCTGTCTCTCTAGATAGTCCCTTCATCAAATCTCTGTATTTAAACCAGCTAAGGGAATTATTTTCTTATCTGGACCCCAAGAGTTAGACTTTGCTTTCCCCAACCATAACATTCATCAAATATGAAGGAAGATAGACATTTAATATTTACTTATACAGAGCTTAAGTTGTTGTTGTTGGTAGACTCATAGCAACCCTATATACAACAGAATAAAAGAGGCAGTATATCAGACAGTGGGCTGGGATTTAGCTCAGTTGGTAAAGCGCTGCTCTGCAGCCTCTGAGGTTCTGAGTTTGGTTCCCAGCACTGCAAAAATGGGAGAAGGATGTGGCAACTCACTCCCAAGGCAATCCCGAAACAATCTGCCATTGAAAACCCTATGAGTGTCGCTATGAGTTGGACATGACTTGATGGCACCTAACAACAACAACAACATATCAGAGAGTGCTTCTCTGCTATCCATAGGGTTTTCAATGGCTGATGGTTTCAGGAGTGGGTTGCTCAGTCCTTTTCCCATTTTCATGGTGCTGGGGCTTAAATCCAGGGTCTCAGAGAGCACAGAGCAGCACTCTACCAACTGAGCTAAACACAAGCATCCCCAATGCTTAAGTAGACACATACAAAATGCTATTATTATCATTTTACTAGCATGCTATTCAAAACTTTGAGAAGGAAACAAATGAGTAAGGTACCATGTAAAATAACATTATGGTTTGGGCTCCTGCACACACATGAGTCTATATTCACAGAAACAGAAATTGTCTGTAGTTCCCAATGAAGCAAGTATCTGAATACCTTAGTTCTATATTAGCACTGTGGAAATATCTGAATAGCTGATGTGTTTCTTAAACATGAGGAGAGGTTTTCAGTCAGGATAATAAGAGTTAAGATGAGGTAAATGTTACATTATGTTTATATTTTAGTATATATGGTACGGCCTGCAGCCGTAGCCCTGTGGCATCTGATCCCGTCAGATCTCAGAATCTAAGCAGGATCGGGCCTGGTTAGTACTTGGATGGGAGACCACCAGGGAACACCAGATACTGTAGGCTTGGGAGAAGGACCTGGCAACCCCCTCCCAAAAATCAATCTGCCATGGAAAACCCTATGAACAACAGAGAAGCACTGACAATAGTGTTTCACCTGTTGTACACAGGGTCGCTATGAGTCGGATACTGACTCCACGGCCCCTAACAACAACAATATATGGTACAAATGGCACATACCAGTGCATATATATATATATATATATATATATATATATATATATGTATATGTATATATATATATGTATATGTATATATGTATATGTATATGTATATATACACACACACATATACACATATATGTACGTATACACACACACATACACACACACACACACACACACTTATATATGTGTATGCTTATAGCCATACCATTCTCCTGTCCAATTTTATCAGATCTTGGAATCTAAGCAGGGCCAGGGCTAATTAGTACTTAGATCTGAGACTGCCTGGCAATACCAGATGCTGAAGTCTTGAGAGAAGGACCTGGCAATCCATTCCTGAAACAATCTGCCATTGAAAACCCTATGAATAACAGAGAAGCACTGACATAATGCCGGACATGGCACAGTGTCAGGGAACATTTCATTCTGTTGTACGTTGGGTTGCTATGAGTTGGACCCAATTCAATAGCACCTGACAACAACAACATATATGTGTATGTATGTGTATAATTTTTCCCCTTCCCTTAGGGTGTTAACTGATTTCCTCTGCTAGTAGGGAAAGAATTGGAGCTGTGAATGCCATGAATGGTGCTTCACAGGTGCTGTATTAACTAAAAGGAGCACATTAAATAAAAGCCATAGTTCCATAAAAAGAAAGGAAACACTAGAGATGATCCTATCCTCTCATTCTTGTTGTAGAGCTGATGTTATAGGAAATAAACACATTTATAAAAACCTAATATTTACTAGGTAGCATAGAAAGGAATACTGCTTAATATGGATGTAAAGAAGATACAAAGATGCTGAAGGAATTGACTGGGGTTAAGGGAGAAGGTGACCAACCAGGAATGCATTCTAAGTCAGGGCTAGCTCCTGCCCTGGAAGAAAGGTAAATTAAATTGCTGGTGTTAGTGTGGCCAGAAAACTACTATGATATCTTGAATCTCTTTCTTTTAATTGTAATAGAAGTCTCTTGACAGATGGCTATTTTGATGACTGAAATATGTTTGAAACAATTTTCTACTCAATGATCCAAGGATAGAGTCATTAATACTCCTAAAACTATGGCATCCAACAGGAATAGAACAGGTTTGAAGGGATCTGTGAATCATTACTTATAGTGGGGGTTTGGGAGAGATGAGCAAAGAGTGAATTGTCTTGCTCACATGTACCGATCCAGGCTCTCATTTTCTTTTTAAATTCAAGCTATATAGATTACTCCACTGTCACCTCCTTTCTTCTTGAAACTGCCACCGCCTGTGCCATCCCTTTCTTTCTCTCTTGTTTAGCCTAAGAAGGTCATTATCTCCACATCTTGCTTTCTTTTTCCCCTAAAGAGAAACCCCAAGTTCCTTAAGTTTTCTACTAATGGTCGTCATTGTTTTTAGGTGCTGTTGTGTCTGCTCCGACTCATAATGACCCTATGTACAACAGAATGAACACTCCCCGATGCTGTGCCATGCCCAGTGCTATTGTCATTGTTTCTCTGCTATTCATAGGGTTTTCAATGATGGAGTATTTCAGTAATGGGTTGCTAGGTCCTTCTCCCTAACTTGCAGCACCTCATGTTCCCAGGTGGTCTCCCATCCAATGACTAACCAGGCTTAGCTTCCAAGATCAAGAGGGATCGGATGTCAGGGTGCTATGGCTGCAGACAACTAATGATTATGGTATAAAAAATTCAACATGGGGTTTTATGAAGCTTAAAATTTGGCAGGTCCTTGTTCTACTATCTCCACACCTGCACAGAGGTACAGTTATGAACATGCTGTTCCCTCAGCTCCCCCAGAGCTGAAGTCACCCAACCTCCTGCCTCTACTTGCCTAGTCTCTAGAGCAAAGCTTTGGTTTCAATGTTTGTCCACTCTAAAACTCATGTTGATATTTAACTGCCCAGGTGATGGTATAGGAGGGGGGACCTCACCGAAGGAGTATAGGTCATGAGGGCTCTGACCTCATGAATGGAGTAATGCCACTATCAAAAGTGCTTTCATACGTGGGCTCCTTCTCTTTACTTTTCTGCCTTTTACTATGTGATGAAGTAAGGGGAAGACCTTCCCCAGATGCTGTTATCTTGATCTTGGACTCTCCAGCCTCCAGAACTGAAAGCCAATAAATTTCTGTTTGTTATAAACTACTCAGCCTCAGGTATTATGTTGTAGGAGGAAAAAAGTAGACTAAGGCAGATGGACCATATAATATTGACAGACACCCCTTCCTCTCCTGCCTCCATGGTTCTCCAACTGGTCTCATCTTCTGTCTCTCTATATCTGCTGGGGGAATTCTCTGTCTTACCTTTTCCTCCTTCTTCTCCTCATCTCTTTGTACCATAAGAATAGCATTATAAAAATAACTATCACTCCTGACTCTGGTGCAGAGAGGTCAGAAACATAGTAGACCCCTTCTCAAACTTCAGGTGTCCTTGTGCCTCAGATGGGCACCTGCCAATAATTAAGACAATCAACCTGGAACCTCTGCCCCACCCTGGGCACTCAAACTATTTAGAAGGACTATTTCCACAGCTTCTCTTAAGTAAGGAGGGAAGATTTAAATAAATGTATATCTCTGTGTAGTCAGCTCCTGGTCAAAATATAGAACACTTTGGTAGCAGCAGATCTAGATGGAAGCTGAGTGAGCTTCTTTCTGCCATCTTCTCCCTGTGGACATGCCAAGTTGTGCAGTTATTCCTGCCCCAAACTACCTCCACAATAGCTAAGCAATCACAAAAGAGACCATAATACCTGCTTTTAATATAACAAAATGAAAAGACTCATTAAAGAAGGCAGGAAGGAAGGAGTTGGTGTCGTCAACCCTTCCCCTACTGGAAGCAGCCTGTTGCAGAGAGAAATGCCTTTCCCTTTGGGGAGGGAGAGAGAATTAAGTCCCAGCCTGAGACTTGAAAACCACCACCAGGCCTGCCCCCTGGAAATGCAGTACTGGGCAAAGCCCCATGACTGCCCCTGCCCGGCTGCTGGAACCACATCAAGCCAGGTGCTGAATACTTCCACCAGCCCTCCTCCAAACTGTGGTGGCAGCTCCTGCTGGGGAGTGGGACACAGAAGCTAGCACAGGGCTTCATCTGAGGCCAGGGCTGGGCCCCCTGTGGTGAGACCCAGCCTGGTAGAAACTGAAGGCCCCACACAGGGCAGAGCTCATAGATGGAGGCTGTACAGCCATCGGGTGGAGACTGTGGACCCAGGGAACAGACTCAAGTTTCTCCAGGTATCCCGTCTAGTTTCTAATTGTGCCTCAGGCACACACAACCTCCTGCCACGACCATAGAGGCCCTCAGTGGCTGTGAGACTCAGGAGTGATCCAGCTTAGCACCAGCTCTGGTGGCCAGGAGACCCTCTCTAACTCCACCCGTCAATCTCAGGCAGCACAGCTGTTCTCAGGCCAGTGCTCACAGGTGGGGGTCTTGAATTGCCCTGCCACCAAGGTGCAGCAGAGTCACGTCCAATCCGTAGCGACCCTTATAGAGTTTTCAATGGCTGATTGTTTTGGAATTGCCTCAGGAATGGATTGCCACATCTTTCTCCCATTTTTGTGGTGCTAAGAATGGAACTTGGGACCTCAGAAATGGCAGAGTTGTGCTCTACCAACTGAGCTAAATCTCAGCCCAAGAGACTCAGTACTGGTTGCATACTTTCCTTTCCCCAGGTTAGTTAGGATCTTGGGGTAGAAATCCAGTAGTTTAGACATGGTAAGATAGTTTTTCCTGAGGGAAAGTCTTGCTAAGAAAAACAGTATGCTGTAGCATGTTTTAAAATAACTTCTTTCCCCCTTTCTCTTGTCAGAAAGCAGGGGATTTTTAAGAGTTTTGCACTGTGAAAATCTGGTGTAGCCCCTGGAAACAGAACTCATGTAAGTCTAGGACCCTGCAATGACCAGGTCTTCCTGGAGATTTCATCTTTTAGATTAGTAACATGGTTGTTGTTAGGTGCCATCGAATCAGTGTCCAACTCCTAAAAACACTATGTACAACAGGTGAAACACTATTGTCAGTGTGTCTCTGCTATTCATAGGGTTTTCAATGGTTGGTTGATTTTTGGGAGTGGGTTGCACGGTCCTTCTCCTAAGCCTACAGCACCTGGTGTTCCCAGGCAGTCTCCCATCCAAGTACTAACCAAGCCTCGCCCTGCTTAGCTTCCGAGATCTGTTGGGATCCTATGCTACCATGGTACGGTTGCAGGCCAGTACACACAGAGCCTCCAGCAATTTCCCACTTGCAGTTTGGGTTTCCCTATCCCAGGACAGCTTCCTGCAGAGGTTTCCGCTGGAAGTTTCAGCTCAGATAAATTGAGATGCTCTGTATCCACTTGTCTCTAGAATGTGTGGGGCTGGGGCACCAGTCTGCCCAGTGACCTCACTTCTCTGATGGATCTAAGGAGAATTACTACTTTTTTTCAGGCTGTTCAGCTGTTTACTTGTTAGGAGGACAGAGTGACAACTCTCAAGCTCCCTGCATGTTAGATGGCCCCCTAAATTCTATATTTTTACCCTTTATTACTCTCACCAACTTGGATGCCTAGAAATAATGTAAAAAGGTTATGCTCTGCCATTATTTTGACACCCTCCTCAACCTTAGTTTCTTTGATCCTATGGGTGAAAATGAAGTACTGTTACTTTTTTTTCTTTTAAGAAGCAAAATGTCAGGTGTTCTTAAGTGAGATAGTATGCACACATCTACTTTATTTTTCTTTGAGGAATACCTTTAGTGTGCGCAAAAGTTCCAACTTCTCAAAGACATCTGTCAAAGTAAATCTTTAACTTTTATGTTGAAATGGATATTTATTCCCCTGAAAGCACATCCTGAACTTTTTTTCTTGCCTTAGTAGGTTTTCATGGCACATTACAACTTCATGCTATCTTTTGTCTGTTTGCTGCAGCT
This sequence comes from Pedetes capensis, assembly GCA_007922755.1. Lineage (NCBI taxonomy): Eukaryota > Metazoa > Chordata > Mammalia > Rodentia > Pedetidae > Pedetes > Pedetes capensis. Next base: position 190,342 of record VMDO01001110.1, on the reverse strand, counting down.
TAAGCTAGAGGACAAATTGGTTTTTGATAAGAAATATGCCCTTCCAGGATTTCATTATTCCACCACAAACTTAATCTAGGGCTCATAGTTTGTGAAGTACTGTCATCTATTATTAAGACTAACAGTGATGAGCATTGTGGGAAATTTGCATTTTAAAATCCAGTTTTCCTCCTTTAAAATTCTGTGGTTTTTTTGGTCCTTCATTCTCCTATCGTTCCTCAGATGCTGACTATCTCCCAAGTGCCTCACTATGGTTAAGAGGAATGAGCCAAGCTCTGTCTGTTTGAGGGAAATAGTACATGCATCACTTCTAATTACATCTCTGTAGGCATTTTCAGGAGCCATACCTTATATTTGGGTAAAACTTAGAAATCTAAAAACCTGCCAAGAGCATTGGTTAGGAAGAATAGAAGAAGGTCATGTGTGCAGTTCCTGCATGAATCACAGCTGATTGTTCAGGTCAATCTAAATTAATTTCAGAAGATTTAAAGAAATATACATATTATTAGGATGTTGTAAAATTCAGAGGATAGCAATTAGGTCTAATTTATAAGTTGCTTTAGACTACAACATGTATATATAATTTCTTCAGATGTATCACTATAAATCAGTTGTTTTGTTAAACGCTGTTTATCTACTACTTGTTCCTCTCAACAAAAATTAAATTTTATAGTGTCAGGAAGGGATTCTGGAGAAAATTAGGAATGAACTTTCTTCCAAGTTCTCAAGAGAAATAATGAAAACCATATTTGATCTTGGAAATTAAACATACCTACACTTTAAGTTGTTACTCTGTGGCACACTGAAGAACATGGCATTCCCAGCTGGGTATCCAGGTCTCATGTGCTAAGCAGCATTCTTATACCCTTAGGCTTTCTTATATTTTTCAGCTTTCTTACATTTTTAAGTGAATAAGATAAATATAGAAAAAGGAGGCTAACAAGAACATCTGTGCAGGAGGGAAATCTATGTGACTTGTTAATCTTCACAGTAAGAGAGCAGTTTTATCCCCTATTACATATTAGAAGTGAAGATGCTGAAGAATAGAGACCTGTTTTGCTCACACAGAACAGTTTTTGTGGGGAGGAATTCAGTATCTAGTAGGTCTGAATCTAAAACCTCCTTTCTTTTTCCTTATTCCAGGATTTCCTTTAAACTCTTCTCCATCTTTCAATTCTTTGAATTGGTTATGCAGAATTTATTATCTACCTACTATTTTTATCCTGGATAGTGAACAGGTGAATCTAGATTCCAAAGATGGTAAAGACCTAGCAAAGAATAAAATCTACTCCTTGTGTTGTGTGTCCTCAGTGGGGCTTCTAAAAGCTCCTCTGTTCAACTGCACTATTAGTTCTTGCTCAGTTTCTTAAGTTCTTGGTCAGATTTTTCTGCATTGCCATCAACTTCAAAAACTCAGTGACTGAAAGCAAATAGCATTGATTCTCTTTTCTAGGAGTCCACAGGTTGGCTGCAGTTTAACTGACCAAAGCTGGGCTCAGCCTGGTCAAGAGGGATTCCAGGCTTCTGTCAGGGCTCAGGTCTGCTCCACCTGTTTCATTTTGGGTATCAGTCTGAAAGGGCAGTGGCTCCCTGAGGTATTCTCTTTCCATCCCAGCAAGGGTTTTTGAAGCCTTACATCTGTTCGTATTCCACTGGCCAAGTATAGCAAATGGCCAAACTCAACATCAGTGGGGCAGGAAAATATACCACACCCTCAGGGAAGGCTCTCCAAAGTCAGATGGCAAAGAGAGTGAAGAATTTCAGACAGTTACCCATGCAGCCTCTGTAGAAACCAAAATATCCAGAGGAGATGCAGCAACCTAATGGCATTACCATTCTTGTCAAACTGAACAGTATGTCCTCTGACTCAGCACTGAAATTTTAGGAACTCTTCACTTGATCTCTTGGAAAGTCTTTGAAAATGATTTTCATGATGATATTCTCCAGGGGATTTCAATTACACCACAAAATGTATTTTTAATCACAAACATGTATCGAATAGTGAGCTATTTTTAATTATGATCTTGGTATTTACAGTCCCTATAATCTTTGTCCATCAGTGAAGGGGTGACTGCCCTTGCGTATTCTATCCCAACCACAGCATAGAAGTCTTGCCCACCAGATGGCCCTCTGTAAGCAAAGTCCAGGTACTATCAGCAGAGTAGTTCAGACAGACCCCAGAGTATACAGTGTTACAGCCAAAGTCTTTCTCAAGATTCAAACCTGAAGAGGAGAGATTCTCCACAACACCTAACATTCACCTTAGGGGAGCTGTACACTAAATAGCTTTCTGAAGAATTTATTGGGGATTGAACCCAGGGACTCGCACTTTGCTTTGCAAGTGCTGTACCACTGAGCTGCATTCCCAGTCCACTTTTTTTACTTTTGAGACAGGATCTCGATAAATTACACAGACTGCCTCGGGTCTCCAACTTGCGATCCTCCTGCCTCTGCCACCTGAGTTGCTGGGATTATAGCTATGCGCCACTCGGCCTGGCTCGAAATTTTAGAATTTTGAGTCTAGTTTCTAAACTCAGACCTTCAGAGAACCATATTAATCACTGAGGAGCAAAGCCAGCAATCAGGGAACTTATGAATTATCTCTCTTTCTTCATATTGTGGTGATAAGGGTTTAGGTTGCTAGATTAGTGACAACAGGGTCCAGGATGGCTCCTTCCAGAGAACTTTGTACCTGTTTGCAAGGTGAGAACATAAAAGCTTCCTGGAACAGAATTGGTTTATATACCTGAGTGTCAGCAATGAGTAAAACTAAGAGACCTCGTATGCTGGTGTGACCCTGAGAGACGTCCTATACTCTTGCTTCTGCCTGGGGATACAAAACCCCAATGGCCATTTGTTGGAACCTAAAGCTTTCGTTCTCCCAGGTCATTTTTGTCGGTTGAATCAGATTCCCTTGCCTGGGATAGCAGGTGCTTGAGAACAGCCCAGAGTTTGTTTCTTGCCAGCCAGGGAGAGGTCCTTGAGTAGCAAAGAATGATTTGGGAAGTTAAGGAGCCTCATAGGACACTGGTGCAGATGTCTCTTCCCCATGTTCACAAAGGTATGTGACACTGTAGGGGGCATTTGTTTTGCTTTAATCCCTGAGGAGGAAAGGTAACTAAGACAGCTGGAATTCTGCCTCATGACACTGTATTCTGACAGCAGGGACACATGATGACCAAGCAAATGGGACAGATATCATCATAGACACTGATATGGGCAGCAGAAGGGCGCTCTAAACCAAGATGGGGAGGCTGGATTGTGGTCCTCCGTGTGGGGGGCCTCCAGGGAGCTCTAGCATGGTCATTACATCCTAGGCTTTCTGTTAAGAAAGACTGCTGGCTACCAGGCCAGGAACCATTGAATGCTACAGTTCAAAAAGTATAAACTGCATTTTCATCTCCCAGTGGGTCACGATATAAGTCTTTTCTCCTCTGTGTGATGTCCTCAGTGAGCTCCCTTGATTACTCTGGTAGGGGAAAATGTTCTTTTAAAAAAGAATTTTTAAGAAACTACATTCTAGGAGCATCTATGAGATCTTTCATTTCCTTTCTCAGGAGACTTATCCAAAACTAGTAGGAACAGCTTGCATAGAATAGAATTTGTTTCACGAGTCATTTCTCCAGTCATTATTATAATTCCTTAGGCAAAAGATGATTTTAAAAATACCCTTAGAAATAGAGACTAGAGCTGCTAAGTTTGAAAAGCTGATGAAGCTTGCATAGATTGTAACCTTGTGTCCCATAAAAATGCCATTCATTCATACCTGTTTTGCAGAGCAGAGGAAAGGCAACTTGAAAGGAAAGCTTCATGTTTTACAATTTTTTAAAACAGATAAAAAGCTAAAGTAATTCATGTCTGAGGCGGAGTATTATAGAATTTACAATGTTTCATTTGATTTTGGCACACATAATGTCAAGCGAAGTGAGAGAGTGGGTCTGAAGAGATAAAGATGATAAGAAGTACAGAATTTCCCTTCTCCTTTTTTATATTATGACTAATTTTAGAGTTCCTACTGGAGAAATCAGTGCCCAGTTGAATAAAGGAAAATAAGGGGTAAGACAATGGCATGTGCCAGAAGTTCTGTTGAGAACCAGTGTGCTCCAGTGTGATCCAAGTTACTAATTCCAGTCAGGTCCAGAATGATGGTACCTAAATGTTCAGGGGCTGCGGCCATACCACTGTGGTGTCAGATCCCAGATCCAATCAGATCTCAGAATCCAAGCAAGGTCAGACCTAGTTAGTACTTGGATGGGAGACCACCTGGGAACACCATGTGCTGTAGGCTTGGAAGAAGGGCCTAGCAACCCACTCCCAAAAAGCAATCAGCATTGAAAACCCTATGAATAGCCGGGAAGCACCGACAGTAGCATTTTACTTGTAAGTAGGGTCACTATGGGTGGGACACCAACTCAACAGTACCTAATGACAAATATTCAAGAGTACTTGGGGCATCAGCTTTTCCACAGTCCCAGAGTATGGGAGCATGAACTCTCCTACCTACACTCTTCAAGGAAGACATTAAATGGTAGAATGGATGCTGCCACCTGAGGGAAAAGATATTGCATCAGTTTTCTGGCTCCACTCGGGATGGCCTTTATAGGAGGAAATATGTTAAGGACTCTGTAACAAACACTGTTCATAGGGCTTCCCATTTCATTTCCTTTCTTTGGAGTTTGAAACATTGTGGCACCTGAGATGGAGGCTGTGTATGTGGAGTACAGGCAGCATCTGCCAGAGACTTTATGGAATTTTCTGCCCATCATATGGCATTATGAGAACCAGCAGTGTGCCAGGCACAAGGCTAGGGAGTGAGCAGAGGAAAGCCAAGCAGCCCCAGGCTTGTGTACTGGCCTGCCCCTTGCTTGAGTTCTCTGAGAGTCAGTTTTACCTTCTATAAAATAAGAACTATGACCTACATCTTGAAGGGAGTTTTGAAAGTTTGAGCTACTTTATGTAGAAGTCAGAGGTGGTCTTGGTACCTAAGGGCAGCCTGGGCTCCCACCCATGGCCCTGTGCAGTGTCATAGCTGCCTCTGTAAGTGGCTGTGTGTCCAGACAGCTGAGTTACTGAAGTTTGTGTGACAAAGTCAGAATTTACTTTGCATATCTTTTGGTAGTATTCAATACAAATCCAAATTGATTATTCTGCAGTATACCAAAGTAGCTGCCCACATACAGGCCACCTTGTCTTTTTTCTTCTTTACTCTTCTTCCCATTGGATTGTTGTGAAGATTAAATGAGATAATTTGTGTAAATGCTAAGTAAAGTGCCGTGTACATAATGATTGCTTAGTAAATGCTAGCAGAAGCAGCAACAGCAGTAGAAGCAGCGGTAGCCATTCACTGTTATTTCGAGATCGCTGCTTAGTGGGCCAGACTTGCCTGCCAATGTGAATCTGGCTTATAGGACCTCCATACTCCTGAAAGAAAAATATTACTGTGCTTTCGTACTGAGTCTATGAGGTCCCCAATTGTTTTCCCCCATTTCATTAGCTAATTTGTAAAATATTCTGTACAGTGCATGTGCCAGAGATTAAGACTAGAAAACACTGGAGAAAAGATAAGACCTCATTGTCTCCTTTTCATGAGCGCATTTTGCTTGCTCTCATGGTTTGGCTTCCGTAAGTGCAGATTTAGAGGAAGGGCTTTGAGTGTACATAGTTGATTTCGGAGATTTCAGAAAAGGGAATTAGCAAGAATGACCAACAAAGAAAGGAAAGAAAGAAAGAATGTAAGAGCAAAGAATTTGCCACTGTGGACGATGACAGTGTAATCCTGTTCAGCAACTCGAGGAAACTGTAAAGCATGCACATCAGTGTTGTCCCACCTGAGGGATGAAGGGCAGTTGGACAGGGCCTGATTCTTTCACCCCTTGGGCCTGCCCAGCATGTTACAGAGTGAGCTCTGGCCAGTGCAAGGAGCCCTCAGGTAGGACGTACTGGCAGTTATAAGGCAAGTCAGTGTACAGGAAATGGCATGTGGCAAGAAAATCTGTGAGGTGTGATCAAAGATACGGTAAATGTTTAAATTTTAAAAAATTATTACCGTGAAAGACACTATGCTTTGATGACATGGCATGGAGTGTAGGCTACATTTGCCATGATCATTCAGCTTATTAACAAGGCCTATTATGGGTGGATACTCATAGAACCTGCCTTGTCCTTTCAAACAATAGCTAAAGCTTGACTACATTAGCAACAGACTACGGACACCTCACTCTTGCATATCATGATGGCCTCTTGCACTCCTGAGGGAAGCTGGTGACACCCTTTTTAGCATTCTGCTGCCATGCTCACTGCAGTCACCAGGGCCAGTGTCACTCTTATTACTTCAGCTGTTTTATCTTTTGTGAAACTCAGCCTCAGCCAGAATTGTCTGAGTGGCTGCTCTAGCAATTGCTTAACGGCGAGACTCCTTCAGCTCATTTCTCTCAAGTAATTTGATTTCATCGTGCTATCAGAATTTCTTCTGTGGGCTGCAAGGAGACCTGGGGGAGGGCTTGGCAAAAGCAGTTCTGGCATAAAAATGTATTGTCCTATACATCTCTGTGACCACCCTACTTATCATCTGCACCCTTCATTTCCTCTTCCTCACCCAGGAAAAGTGTGTGTGTGTGTACAAGAATATTCATTTCACCTCCCTTTGGTCCCTACTACAGAACGTTTGTGCTAAGATGGAAAAATATTTTGGTTAAACTCTAAAAAATTAAGCAAACAGTAATTTTACATTCACAGTCAATGGTGATAATCCCTATTCAGTTGATATCAACATTCTGATCTGCCCTGTGATGCATGTCTATCTTTTTAGGACAGCCAGTGGTTTTCATCAGTGCTGAAAGTCCCATGTTCTGTAACTTCATAATACATTTGAGTTTATGTGTGATTACTATTACTACTAATAAAAACACCACCATGCTTTCTGCATTAAAGAATTGGCAGGGAAAGAGAGTTCAAATTTGGATGTGAACTTAATATGCAGGGTTAGGGGGAGTTTGACTTGTTTTTTTTTAACTGAAGCTTCTAACTTCTGGGACATTTTAGCAATTTACTACCAACTTGGTGCTTACATTGACTGAAGGGCTGGTTACTAGGACAGCTATTTTTAAGGTATATGTAGTATCCACATAAAACTGCTAATATTTTATCATAGTTTTGGGCAAGTGCCCTGCTGGGTATGATGAGGCCTGGACATTGGTCTCTAGATTGCTTTCTTGCAACTGCTACAAAGGCATCCATGGTTAAAGCTAATTGCTCTCCATAGTTAGAGTACATCTTGAGTCCTTGTTACAAATCTGGAAAGAGGTACCGTGGGAAAATGTGAGAGGGAGGCCCTGGGCAGACTATAAATGGTAGATGGAGTTCTCAAGCATGGCTTAATTATAGTTGGAATTGTGTACAATTTGAGTTTTATTCATTTTTTGTAGTAAGAGTCTCTTGGAAATAATTGATTTAAGGTATTGCCGTATGCCTCTCTACAATATGGTAAGCTGTAAATACAATTAGACTCTTATTTTAAAGTTTAAAGCAAAAGCTACCCCATTGTTTATAACTCTGTAAAGGACAGTTAGACTGGCAGAATAAGTTGTATCTCTTTATGTTAGTATAATATGCCTGAGTTTTAGTGAACATGTTTGGATTTTGTATTAGGGAGACAAATTTAATTTCTATATGAGAACCCATGGAAAAAGTTAAAGAGGTTGGAGAATTATCAAAAATAGCCAAATAAAAAATAAAAACTAGAGAGGAAAATTGTCTCTAGGTAAAGTCAAAACCAGATTCACTGTAGCTGTGTTTAAAACATTTTGAGTTTTCAACAGTTCCAACTAATAGTTCAGAGGTATGGTAGAATCTTCAGTGAGTCTTTATTGCTGTTACATTTTATAATGAAATATGATGAAAAGAAATGTTTAGTAACTAAGTGGAAAATGTCCACCCAATGAGTTATTTGATGTTCTGTGGTTGAAAACCCTACAAACCCAACTTGCTGTTTAACTTTTTCTCTCTTTTATTTCAATTGTTTTGATATTCTATTGACAAAGTTTGTCCATTCTTGGCTTAAGAAACACCACTACTTTGTACTAGAAGACAGACAAATGTTAATACTTGTCTGAACTTTAAGCTGCAAAAATTATTGAATAGCCTAAATCTATCTTTAATAGTTTTAAATGTGGTAAAGAAAATGTAAATAGAAAGTACATCTTGAAATGGTATGTAAATAGATATATATATTAACTTAAATTTTCATATAGTTCTGGTGGTGGTATTGCTAGGTGCCATTGGGTCAGTGTTCAACTCATAGCAAACCTATGTATAATAGGCAAAACACTATTGTTGTGCTTCTCTCCTATTCATAGGGTTTTCTGTGGCTGATTGTTTTTGAGAGGGGGTTGCTGTGTCCTTTTCCCAAGCCTATAGCACCTGGTGTTCCCAGGTGGTCTCCCATCCAAGTACTAACCGGGCCTTAACTTGCTTAACTTCTGAGATCTGACAGGATTGGATGCCACAGTGGTATGGCTGCAGGCTATAGTTCTAATAGGAGTGTATATTTGCAAAACTGCCTTAGAAAACTTGGCAGAATTTACCAGAGTCAAACTAACACGTAGACTGGCAGCTCCACTTCCTCTTCCACAGGAATAAGTGTGTATGTCTACCAAAATGTGTGAGAGAATGTTCTTGGCAGCTTTATTCATTATAGCCCCAAAACTAGAAAGAGTCCATGTTTGAATGGATAAACAGTTTGTACTGTGTTCATATAATGGAGTACAATATGACAATAAAAAGGAATGAGCTAGTGTTGTGCATGGTAACACGGATAAATCAGGCAGGCACAGTATCAAAATATAGGCACAAAGAACATAAGTTTTGTTTGTTTGTTTAGAACACAAGTTTTATAATTCCATGGATATGAAGTATAAAAAGAAATGAAACTAACCTATGATAATAGAAGTCAGAATAGCCATTATCTCAAGAGGTGGATATTAACTCAGGAAAACATAGCTTTCTGGAGTATTGAATTGGGTGGTGAGGTGTGTGTGTGTGTGTGTGTGTGTGTGTGTATAAATACCTACGTAGAAATTGAGCAAACATTTTCAATACAAAATTAAAAGAAAAAAATCATACATTGTATAAATCAACTCCTGTGTTTATAGCAAAATATAATTTTAATAATCTAGTGAGTAGAGCTAAATTTTGGAATGTCAGCAGCAGCACAGATTCAGTGTATACTTGGGTACACAACCCCCCCATAACTCCCTGTATGTGTGACCCTAAATGATCAATGATTTGTTCAGCCTCATTGACCCTCATACTTGGAAGAGATTTTCTGTGCCATCTAATTCAGTGGTTCATCTAAAGCCAGTTTGCAGCCTTCGCTCTGGGTAGTCACACTGCTTTTGTGAACAAAAGTCCCCTGGTGACCAGAGTATACTGTGACTTCCTGAGGCAGGACTTGCTGTCATCTAAAGCCCATTCCTAGTCTGAAAATCTGTCCTTGTCTGTTCATCGGTCTTACTTGTAATTCTTGGGGTCTTGCCGAGAAGTGGACAGAGAACTACCCTGTTGCAGTTTACCTTGAACATCAAGCTTTTTCTGTATATGTGTACCTAGTGAAGGCAGGAATGTTTTCAAAGATATGTGTCCTAATGTTTCCCTACCCTTTTCATCAATCACATAATATTTTCCCCCTTGGAGCTATGTTTTTTTTGGTTTTGTTTTTGGTTTTTGTGGTACTGTGGGTTGAACCCAGGGCCTCACGCTTGCATGCTTTGTAGGTGCTGTACCCCTGAGCTGCACGTTTAGCCCATGTTTTTTACTTTTTTTTGAGACAGGGTCTCACTAAATTGTGCAGACTGCCTCTAGTCTCAAATTTGAAATCCTCCTGCCTCTGCCTCCTGAGCCGCTGGGATTACAGGCGTGCTCCACTGTGCCTGGCAGACCTGTGTTTTCTTATATGTATCTTCTCAACAATTTTTTCCCTCATGGATGAAATAGAAGGCTGTGGCTATAACAGTCAGTTTGGGCACTGTTCAATGTCCTTTCATCCTCTGCTTAGTCTAAGGCTGACCACCCCTGTGCTCTCAGCAGTGAGCCTTTTCCTGCTGTCACTACCAAAGTCTGCAAGTGTGTAGTCCATTCTCTCATTGGACATCTATTCATTGATCATCTTCAATGCAGTAATAATGTCTCAGTTATTGAGGGACAGGCAAAGACAGATGTGTTATCTGCCTCCATAGGTGTTCACTCTGTTAAAATTATTAATCACGTATTTACCTAAACAAATGTGGAATTGTGGATGAGTGTGTCAGGGAAAGGCACATGGTGTATTGAAAACATAAAATAAAGAGTCATCAATATCAGGGAAGTCTTCCCTGGAGAAGTGATAACTGAGAGGACACATAGAAGTGAATGTAACCTAGGAAAAGAGGAGGGAAATGTCATCTCAGGAAGAGGAAGTGGCATGAGCAAAGCTTTATGGCAGAGAGGGAAAATAGAATGCATTCAAAGAATAGAAAGTAGCCAGGAAGACTAGAGGGGATAAAGTGAGGAACAATAGGGCATGAGGTGAACCTAGAGAGAAAGAGCCAGACCACTGGGAGGAGAAACACTGACAATAATTTGGGGAGAGGTCGGAGTATAGATTAGGCTTTAGGTACTTGTAAAAGGGCATTCTTCGGAAAGCAACTAAGGAAACTAAACAGAAAACCAGTTTGGGGAGAACTCTGCTTGGTAAACTTGGATTGGAAACGTTACATCAAGGTCTAGCATGTGATCTAAGGAGGATGTGGCTGAGGTAGAAAGGAGAGGGTTATTTTTGAAAGTGAGTGGGTCAGGTAACTGGCAGCCAGCTGATGAGTGGATCATATTCTTGGATGTTGAAATCACCTAGGAATATGCCAGACCTTCAGGTCACAATGAAAACTATAACTCAGTGCCAGAGGCTTTAATGAATGTGAGAAAGTTAGCAGGAGGTCACAGATAATTGAGAACTGACCATAGTTGCTATGTTTCTATAAAAACTTGTGCAGTTTCTCTATGGGGAATTATATCTTCTAAAGGTGAATGTTAATGCATATGGCCTTTGCAATTGAATGTGATTACAGTATTTATTAGACTTTTGTAGCCTTGTATTTTTATGCTGTGAATAATTATTAAACATGCCTAAAATTTGGAGAAGAATTTCATGGGAAGAGAGTGAACAGGGAAACCTAAGACAAGTCAAGAAAGGCCCCCTGAAGCCCTCAAAATGGGAAATGTGAAGAGAAGGAATTTGTTCTGTAGAAGCTAGTGAATCCACAAGGGCTGCCATTGCTTTGTCTAAGGTGGTGACATGATGATAAGCATACTTTAGGGACAATCACTGGGAAGTAGTGTGCTGGATAGATTGGAGAAAGCAGAGAAGACCAAAGTAGTGCAATTAAGAGTCAGCTAGGACTATCAGGCAAGGGCCCATCAGACCTTGAATGAAGTCAATGAGAAAAAGAGGAAGTGGAGGAGAGGTGTAAAATGTTGCAGAGGGATAATATCTTTAAGACTCAGCAGCAGGGGAAGGAGTCAAATATAGCTGTGACTAGGAGGGAGGGAAAGCCATGGGCAGGAAGCTATAAGTCAGGGAAATTTGTTTCAAGGGGGAAGACCGGTTGCGTTTTTGCTGCTGGGACATATCTAGGAGAGTGTAGTACAAAAGGAGATATTAAACTTGGAAGAGGTAGCCTGAAAAAGCATCCCATGGTTAACTCCCTAATGGCAGATGCCCATCCTGGCCTCCTTCCTCTTTGCAGACTACTGGTACTCAGCTTGCTCTCTTATCTGCCTTGCTTCCCCTCACCTTTTCCATCAATTCCTTGCTGCTCACTGTTTCTGTTTGAGGACATCATCTCCCCAGTTCCTCACACTGCTGCTCTCTTGCCCAATATTCTGTCACTTCCTGGTGAGTCCCCCTGTCCCTCTTCCTTGGTTCTCCTCATCTGAGTCTGCCTACTCTTCTCAGGCACTTGTGATGCTGTCTTGACATTGCCATTTTTTGCTTATCTATTTACTCACCCATGCTGAAATTTAGCTCAGTTGGTAGAGTGCTGCGCTGCAGTTTCTGAGGTCCCAAGTTTGATTCCCAGCACCATAAAAATGTGAGGACGTGGCAATCTGCTCCTTAGGCAATCCCAAAATAGTCAGCCATTGAAAACACTATGAGGGTTGCTATGAGTCAGACATGACTCGACAGCTAATAACATTTACTCACGCAGACTCTGGGCTTTCAGAGAACAGGGTCTCATTCAAAGTGCCCATATAGCCACTGTTTTGAAGTTCAATAATAATTGATTTCATGAATCAACTGTTTGTTAAGTAATAACTTTTCAAAAACTAACGTTATTACACTTTAAAGCATTGATTTAAAGAAAATGAATAGGTGGGTCAAGGCCTGTAAACTCAGTGACCCAGGAAGCAGAGGCAGGAGGATCACAGTTTTGAGACCAGAGGCAGCCTGCACAATTTAGAGAGACCTTGTCTCAAGATAAAAATATTAAAAAGGGGCTGCAAGGTGGAGTTCAGTGGTAGAACCCTTGCAAAATTATGTACACGGCCACACTTGCAAAAGTATGCACATACACACATAAAAAAAGAAAAGAAAAAAAGAACAACAACAACAACCAAAAAAGAAAATAGGATTAAACAGTTCCTAAAACATTTATGATCCTAAAAGTTACAAATAGATTTTCTGGGAGCTGGGGGATAGGAGATTGAAAGTGACTGTTAATGGATACGGAGTTTCTTTATGGGATGATGAAAAGGAGTTAATGATGTTGGTTGCACAGCTTTATAAATATATTCAGAACCACTGAATTGTATACTTCAAAATAATTTTTTTAAAGATTAAGAAATAATCCAGGCATGGTGGTGTGTGCCTGTTATCCCAGAGGCTTGGGAGGCGGAGGCAGGAGGACTACAAATTCAAGACCAGAGGCAGTGTATGTAGTAAAAAACATGGGCTAAGGGTGCAGCTCAGTGGTACAGCACTTGCAAAGCATGCAAGCACAAGGCCCTAGGTTCAACCCCCAGTACTGAAAAAAAAAAAAAATTAAAGTTAAAAAAAAGTTAAGAAATAGAGAAAAATCCAAGAGAGAAGAGATATTGAAACTTGAAAATTCAAAAAATATATCTGATACCAGAGAAATCAAAAACTGATAGAAAGGTAATGGGATTTGGTTATTAAAAAGCCATGAGGGAGTTTAAAGAGAATGGTTTCAATAAAATAGGTGCTCCTATCCCTTCCTCTTTCTAAGTTGTACAGGCTGCCTCTGGCCCTGAAATTTTGATATTCCTGCTTTAGCCTACCAAGAGCTAGGATTACAGGTGTGAGTCATGTCACCAGGCTTACTTGGTTTTTAAGCAGAGAAGGGTAATAAACTTTAATTTGATCACCACTTATGTAAACAATATATGAAAATACTTTGTAAACTATGAAGCATATATAAATATGTTTTTAATTGATTGTTGTTGTTGTTAGGTAGCATCGAGTTGGTATCCAACTCATAGTGATCCTACATACAATAGACAAAACACTTTGTCAGTGTTTCTCTACTATTTATAGGGTTTTCAATGGGAAATTGTTTTTTGGGAGCAGGTTGCTGTGTCCTTCTCCCAAGCCTACAGTATCTGGTGTTCCCAGGCAATCTCCTATCCAAGTACCAACCAGGCCCAGCCCTGCTTAGCTTCCAAGATCTGAAGGGATCAGATGCGGCAGTGCTACAGCTCTGTTACTAAATAAAAATTAAATATATACTTTTTAACTCTAGTATTATATAGGACGATTCCTCTTAATGCCTTGTGTTAGCTCACAGACTTCAATATCCTTGGACAACCTCCTGCTCAGTCCTTCCTTGTTGAATACTATTTTAATGAGAAAGCTGTCTCATACCATTGGCCTTTGTACTGCCTTCATCTTCTTTGTTCATTTGGTTTTTTTTGTTGTTGTTGTTGTTGTTCTTCACTTAGGTTTCCCGAATGAGCCTGCTGCAGTCATTGCCCTGGGTACCATTAAGGAATGGCTGGCCAAGAATCACCACAAGGTAAGAGGAACAGCACCATCAATGAGCATTACAGATAGTGGAATTTGATCCTCAGTTTAAAAAACCAAGATAAATTCCATTAGGATCAACTAGATCTAAGCCAGTGCTGGCTGACCAGTCTTCATTTGGTGTACATGAGGGATTAAACACTTTCCTGCAATCATTTGACTACAGTAACTATATTGATCAGTTTGATAGTAAAGATGGACAAAGTAAGCAGATTCATTTAGCCATAATCTCATGCTTATGTTTTTGACTGTATGGGTTGTGTGTGTGAACAAGAGAATACAATGGATTTCATTAAGAATAGTGGTTCTTGCTGTGCCATTTTCCTGAAAGAGTCAAGTTGTCTTTGTTTACAAAGGATTCATGGTATAAAGTAGGTTTTGGTATCCTATTTTATCTTTATTTATAACTAGGTCTTCCCTATAGTGATTGCTAAGTGTGAGATTAGAATAGGCTTGGGCTTGGAGAATTGTTAACTAAATTGTTATGAACAGGATTTTTTTTTTAAATGAAACTAAATATTTCTATCAGAGTATTCACTATGATTCCTATTCTGCTTATTTAGTAAGATCTTTGGAATGTGTTTGGTGATGAACAGAAAAATTACTTAACAAAGCAATAAAACAGCTAGAGATCATGGAGCTTTAGACTTCAGAGCTTTATCCGTTGATGTCTTAGAACAGCAAGTAGATACAGACACACTCATGCATTTTCCTTCTGATTTCCTTTTTCTCCTCAGATAGTAACATGTTACAAAGTATTTTATTATTGGTTGTGAATTTAGTTTTCTCTCTGGGTAGGAGATGGATTATTTCAAAATGCTCGAGTATGGAAACAGGCTGTGTGGATTTTCTAGTGAGAACTAGATCTTGGCCTCTTTATGTGTTTAAAGAAACACAGTATCATTTTTTAACTATAGTAAATTCAACATTTCTTAACCAGATTTGAATATTGTTCATGTCAAGTGGAAGTAAGGTCCACGTAGCCAAACATCTATTTTGATGCTTGCTCTTTTCCCCCTTCTTTCTTTGGTATGTTTAAATAAGACAATTTCAATTTAGAATGTATCTTAAATGTCCTCAAAGAAGCAAAATATAAACAACTAAATCAGCCAGCTAATACAATTTGTCTTTGACACGAGTTACTTTATTGTTACAGCAACCTTATGAAACACACAGGGATGGGTATTGTTATCCTCATCCTCACCTGGCATCAAAAGGATAAATGAGAGAGCTGGGTGTGGTGCTGAAGGCCTATATTCCCAGGGGCTCGGGAGGCGGAGGCAGGAGGATCGCAAGTTCCAGACCAGAGGCAGTCTGTGTAACTTAGTGAGACCCTGTCTCAAGTTAAAAAATGGGCTGGGGGTGCAGCTCAGTGGTCCAGCACTTACAAAGTATGGAGGCATGAGGCCCTGGGTTCAATCCCCAGTATGGCAAAAAAAAAAAAAAAAGGGTTAAATTAGGTACTTAGGATTGGAAAGTCACAGAGCCAAGAATATGACTCAGTTCTCATGACGCTGACATCCTTTCCTCATTGAAAGTCCAGTGAGGTCAAGGAGAGAAGTTCAGTACTTTGAAAGCCAGTTATCTGTAATATATTTCTTTGTTAGAGAAAATGCTCCTCACCTGCACCATCTGCTTTGCTAAAGTATAGCAAGTTCTATGAGTGAAAGTTGACAACTGAGCTAGTATATTAGTGCATAACCTTCATTTCCACTGAATATGCCCACTAGAAGAGCATATGTCATTTTGGCACATGATGGAATTGTGGAGGTCATGAGGAAGACTAAATGTGTTTATTTGTCATATTTACAGCTCATTGACAAATTGAAATGTTGTGTTATCTCTAGTTAAGCTATTCAGAAAGGTATTTTCCATAAAATATTCTTAGTGTCTCCTACTTAGTTCACTTTTCCTACGTTCTTTGGTCCATTCTTTTGATTTCATATCACTTTCTTATACATTTCTTAGGTCCCTTGTAGAAAAGTTAGGTAATTTAGACTGGGAAACACAGGTCATTTATTGCAAATTTCCTTTTAAAAGACTCCTTTGTGTGTGTGTGTGTGTGTGTGTGTGTGTGTGTGTGTTGTTGTGGATTTGACCCAGGGCCTTGAGCATGCTAGGCAAGCACTCTGCCACTGAGTTACATTGTCAGCTCTTAAAAGACTCCTTGTTTCAATATGCATGGACTAGTTTGAACAAGTTAATTTGAACACATCAGGTTTTACTGAATAAATGAATTATAAATGGTAGATCATAGATAAAAGCTGTACAAATTGATTATCTAGCAGTATTTTGATTTATATTTTGCTCTGTTAAAACAAAATTTTGAAAGAATATTGCTTCTAATTCAGTTGTCTTTTCATTGAAGTGCTGTTTTGACATCCTGATTGTTTCAGCTAATTATTCATTAATTCACTCATTTGATAAATATTTATTGCATCCCACTAAGTACCAGGCACTTTTTTATATACCAGAAACAGAGCACTGAAAAACAATACAATCTCTACGATATTCATAGTCTAGGAAGAAATAAATTAAATTAATAAATAAATAAGAGTTCAAAGAGGACTTTGCAAAATAAAACATGGTATCTCCGTAGTGAATTGTTGGGGGATGTGGTTTTGGAAAATGTAAAGATTGCTCTGAGTACATAATCTTGGATGAAAGATTTGTATAATGGAAAAGAGTAGGCCAAGACACATAGAGGTTTTGGGATAGAACATTCCATATGTACAGAACAGCAGGACTAAAACCCTCAGAGAGAACAAGCTTACTTTTTGCAAACATTACTTTGGGAGCCACTGTGGTTGGAGAAAAAAGAAAGGCAGGAGACAAATTTGGAGACACAGGCAAAGGCCAGATTAGAGAGTCTTGTGGCTCAGAGAGGGATTTTGAATTTTTCTCTAAGCTTAATGCAATGTTTTGGAAAGTTTTAGGAAGAGGAGTAATATAATCTATGTCACCTTTTAAAAACAGGTCTTGCTGCTCTTGAAAATAGACTTTAGAGGTATCAGAGAAGGGAAAGGAAGACCAATAAAAAAATCTCTTGCAGTAAATCCAGGCAAAAGATAGGGGTGCTTTGGAAGACAGAGACAAGAAAAGGAGGCAATGAGCATGAGGTTTGAGAAGCACATTAAAATAGAGCCAATAGGATTTAGGGATTGTTTTTAGTAAGGACAGACTAGATTATGTTATAATTACAAGCAACCCTCAAATCTCAGTGTCATAAAAGAGCAAAGGCATTTTTGTTTTGTTTTCCAGTGGTTTAAATCTAAAATGTCCCCCAAAGGTCATCTGTTTCAGCATTTGGTCCCTGCCTGGTGGTGCTATCTGTGGGGGTTATGGAACTTTGGGAGGTGGGACTCAGCTTTGCACAAGTGGTCACTGGGGGTGGGCCTTTGGAGGTTTTCACCTAGACTTGTGGCTCTTTGCTCTCTGCTTCCTGATCAACAAGAAGTGAGGTTCTTTGCCACAGTCCCTGCTATGCCTGTCCAGCCACCACTCCTTAAGCCCCTAATAAATATTTCATCTATCATGTTTGCTTAAGTTAGTTTCTCAGTCACAGCAAGGCACCACCTAATGAATACAGGTTAATTTGTTTTTTACAATTATTGTATATCTTAAGTCAGCAGAAAGCACTGGCTTAGTCAGAAACCCAGGCTGATAGATACTCTGCCATGTGAAATATCACCTATCACATGCAAAGAAAAGATAATTCTTTTGTAGAATTGCTTCTATAAAGAAATTATGCATGTAACTTTCCCTCACATTCCATTTTCCAGAGAAAGGCACCCAAGGACTAAATTCCATAAGATAAGATAATGTAATTCTTTCATATGATCATTGTTATTGTTAAGTGCTGTCAAGTAGAGTCCAAGTCATAGTGACTCTGTGTCCAACAGAATGAAACAATACCTGTCACTGTGCCATGCCTGCCACTATTGTCAGTGCTTCTCTGCTATTCATAGAGTTTTCAATAGCTTATTGTTTTGGGAGTGGGCTTCCAGGTCTTTCTCCCAAGCCTGTAGCACCTTATATTTCCAGGTGGTCACCCATCCAAGGACTAACCCAGGCCTGAACCCTGCTCAGTTTCTGAGATCTGACAGGATTGGACACCAGGATGACACAGCTATATGTTCAGAATAGAGCAAACTGAATATAAACAAAAAGTAAAATGTCTATCGTAGAGGTAAATTTGATGTGTTATAGAACAAAAAACAGAAGAGTCAGGGGTGAGAACTGAATTTTTGGCCTATGATTCTGGGTAAATTTTATTGCATTTACTGACATGAAGAAAATTGGTATATGAGCATGTTTACATGAAAAATATAAATAAAACAAGAATTGTATTATAGATGTTAAGTTTGAGATGACTTTAAACATATAGCAAAGATTTCAAAAAGGCATATTGACTAACTGGGGTTGAAACCCAATAAAAAATGAGAAAGATGCTGCAAAATGGGCAGACCACTATAATATTATCTTAGGTGTAGGTCTTAGTTTGAGATTTCTTGGAAGAAACAGGAATACGGCCAAGCCAGCTCAGATAAAGGAGGATATGCTGTAGAAGTTAATTATTATCTATAAAAAGAAAAGTCTTGAAAGTCAAGCACAAGACCTAGAGTTAGGGTCTCATGAGTGCCTGAAACTCCAAACTACAAATCCAGCAAGAAGCAAGGAGCTTATTTTTATTCATTTTATCTTGCACGCTCTCTCTTGCTGTCTCTCTCTTTCCTGTATCTCTATTTCAGTAATATCATTATTATCATTTAGCACTTTTTCTTCTGTACTTCTTTACCTGCTTACACATAGCCTTATGACTGTGTCTGTCCATTCATGGGTGAGTCAGCTCTGCTTGAGGCAAGGGCAGTGTTGGGCTTGGTGGGTCAGGATGCATGTTCTACAGGTCTTAGCTGTTCAGATTCTGTGAAATCTTCCTTTAGAAAATAGGAGGAAAATGGGAAGTTAATGTGCTTCTCCCATCAGTGGCTGTAATTCTGTTGTTGTTGTTGTTGTTGTTGTTGTTAGGTGCCATCAAGTTGGCACTGATTCATAGCAACCCTATGTACAACACAATGAAACTCCCAAACACTGTGCCATGCCTGGCACTATTGTCAGTGCTTCTCTGCTATTTATAAGGTTTTCAATGGTAGATTATTTTGGGAGTGGATTGCCAGGTCCTTCTCCCTAGCCTGAAACACCTGGTATTCCCAGGTAGTCTCCCATCTAAGGACTAACAAGGACGGCCCTGCTTAGCTTCGGAGATCAAGCAGGATCGGATGCCAGGCTGCTATAGCTGTAGACATAGTTCCTTTAGCCAAATATACGATTCAGTCTCCTGATGTTTGGCAGTTATATACCATAAATAACTGATGTTGTGTTGTTGTTGTTGCTTGGTGCTGTCGAGTTGGTATCAAACTCATAGTAACCCTACTTACTACAGACAAAACACTTATTGTCAGTGCATCTCTGCTATTCATAGGGTTTTTCAATTGCTGATTATTTTTTGGGAGTGGGTTCCTGGGTCCATCTCCCAAGCCTACAGTACCTGATGTTCCCAGCTGGTCTCCCATGCAAGTACTAACCAGGTCCAACCCTACTTAGCTTCCAAGATCTGATGAGATCTGACACCACAGTGCTATGACTACAGGAAAAACAACTGATATTGTCATATAACTAATTTCCCCTAATGCAATTATTGACCTGATTCTATGTAAATTTCATAAATTTCTGCCAGATGGTATGGAGGCCACTCCAGACCCAGGGAATCCTGCCTGGAATCCTTGGGTACCTTGGAATAGGAAGAACATACTCTGTCATCCACCATCTACTTGTTCAATTCCCCCCAAGTCTGACCAGTGAGGGGACTGCCATCACTCCATACTTAGGAGGACTCAAGAACTCCCAGAAGGGGCCCAGCTAAAACAGACCATACAGTCACCTCTGACTGCCGCAGCTGGAGTGGAAGAAATGAAGCAGTATTTTATCAAGAAAAAAACAGAATTCTCATGAGGATAGAAGTTGGGGACAAAATTGTAGTGTTTGAAGTGAAAGCTAACATGTCTCCCAAGGAGAAAAATTAAAAAACACAAAAGAAGTTTTCACTGCTGAGAATTGAATTATTTCTATAAGAAGATGAGTGAGATGAATTATCTTATAACACAGAACAGAAATACAAAGACATGGCTATCTTGACTGAAGTGATCACATGTGTGGCAGGGAAACCTAGGGATCAAGTCTGAGCCAAGCACGGGATGAAGATTACCCACTAGCATTTGCAGCTAAATTAACTGTTAAGAATTTATAAGTTCAGAAAGCCAAAAGAGAAGAATATCACACAGTTGGTTATTTTACAAAAATGACAGCAGGCAGCATGATAGCCTTTCCATGCATTCTCCATTCTTCTCGAATAGGAGCTTTATTACAGAGATAGGCAAGCAGAATAAGAGGCTCTTATGGAAATGAGCAGGGGAAATGTGACCCAGATATCTAACTTGGGATGGCTGCTCTGTGTTATCATACACATTTCATGCATTCCTCATTTTTCATGCAGCCTAAAAATACCATTTCATGTGAAATCATTTCCCCACTCTGTAGCTCCAAGACACCTTGTTTCTATCTGGAAGTTAGTCCAAGTGATATTTTTACAGTACCTGGCCTGTTGTTCTCCCCCAGGAACTCACATGGCATTTGGCTATTGGTCTCTGGGGTGATGTACATATTTCTAATTTTTTTTCCATAGAAAGCAGAAGAACAGGATGTCTTTCACCCTCAAATACGATGAACGACCCAACACTGTGAGATATTTCCACGTCATAGAGGTCATAGTCAGTATTTCAACTCCCCCAGGAGCCCAAGCATGCTACAGCATGCAGCTCATGTGTTATGCCTTCTAGGAAGTCCTCTTAGAGGGTGAAGCATCCCCTGAGGGTAAAGGTTCTGAGCTAAAGGATGTAGATTTCCAGGGAACTTTTAAACATGGAAATCTGGGCTCAGTTGTATCATAAAGGAAACCTGAACCCCTCCTTCCTCCTCCACCAAATATAAAGCAGCAGTTGGAAAGATGATTAGCATTCTAGGGGGCTCTGATTAAACCTGTGGCCACATGTAGCCATCCTGAGGGGAGATCATGCCTGAGGCCAGACCCCATGTTTATCCATGCAGACTGGGTACAGACCTTTCTCAATCAGCTACTCCATAGGAATTTCCTAATCTCCTCCCTTACTGACAGCTGACTCCTTGACAAATATCATGTTGTTCTGGAGAAGAAGCATTTCAACAAGGAACTATTATTTCACCTTACTGCACACCTACCTAGACTTGGAAATCATTGGCAGGGAAAGAATTTCAGCTCTGCATTTACAAAAGCAAGATCAGTTTTCTTCTATGTAGGAGGAAGGTGGAAGATTTCTCTCGTCGCATTCTGAATTTGGACATCTGTTGGACATATATCTTTTAACTGTGTTTTTAGCACAGATTGTTGTTCAAAATTTTAAATATCACTCACTTGTCATTTGAATTGCTTACTCTGTGCCTTCTTAGGGAAATATAGAGCCCGTGATATTGCTGTTTGTTTCTGTAAGTAGCATGCCTACAGATGTGGCTGGGCATGCAGAGACGCTGTGTGTATGTGGCAGTCACTCTGAGACATATTGGGTCCTGAGACTCATTTCCAGCTGAGATCCCAGACCTTACCTAGTAGCAAATTGATGGTAGTTGGGGAACAAAACTCATTTTGAGTTCATCATTGATGTCCTATAGGAATAAAGGCATTTGTTTCTATTCCATGGAAGCAGTTAACACAGTTGGTCCTCTGCCTTCCAACATTCAGATACACAATCCACAAATTACTAAAAAGCTAAGCAGATTCCTCTACTTCAGAAAAATGGAATTAGAAACCCATTGAAGCAATGCATGACCAGCCTCCTAAACACTTCATATGCTGCTGTTGTGCTTATTTTGACAAGATTGAAAACATGGCTGCTTGCTTCCTTATTACAGATCACAAAGGAACCATTGCCCTTTAGCTTCTGGTGCCAAGAGTATTTTTTCCCCTTCTTGCCAGAGATCTTTGCACATATGTGGTGTTAAAAATTGTTCGTCACTTTTGTTTCAGGATCACATTATGGATCACAAAAGAGAGAGAGAGAGAAAGAGAGAGAGAGAGAGAAAACAAAATAAAACAAAACAAAAAAACAGTGTGGGGCCTGCCCTATGTTGCTGACATGAAATGCCTAGGATCTTTATGGTTCTTGAAAAAGGGGTTTAAAGGAAGCACAAATGATGCATATGTTTACAATAGGAAAACTATGTCCTTCATCCCAAGCTCCAACCACTGTGGCTGCTTATTTACAGAAATGCATAAAGCATAACCTACCCTCTTCCAGCTCCATCCAACACAGATGTGGCCAGCAGTCAGAGACCTTGAAAGACCAAATGAAGGGCCCAGTGTCTTCCACCTGTCCTGTCTTTCTGTGTCCACAACATCATTGAGTATCCATGCCAGGCTTAGTTTTCAGTACAATCTAAGTTTACAATATGTATGTTTGGAAAAATAAACCTCATCTTAGAAATATTCACATCCTGTGCAGGAATATGGTTATGATAGTAATCATCATCATCCTAATATGCTACTATAAAAATGTATCCTTTGACTATTCCAAGCAAGATCTTTAAGTGGGAGCCATGATGCTCACAGGCTGTGACATAATTGAAGAAAATTATTCCCAGATTTTACAGATACGCCATATTGCTTTTGCTTTGCAAGAGCCCTGATGACTTGCAAACATTTGATGTTTTCTCTGTCCCTCCATCTTTCTTTCCCTCCTTTTCTCCCTCCCTATCTTCTTTCCTGTTCTTCCTTTATATTTTTCCTTCCTTCCTTCCTTTTCTTCCTTTCTTCTTTCTCTTGCTCCTCTCTTCTTCTCTTTCTTTTTTTAATTTTAATTTTTTTGGGGGAAGATTTCTTTTTCTCCCTTTACTGGTAAATGTTGGTGGGATACAGAGTAATACAGCACTGGCTTTTTCCATTCTTCCTATCTTTCTTTCATTCTTTCTTTCTTCTTCCACCTCCCCCTCTCCCTTTTCTTCTTTTTTTTTCCCCTTTTTCCTTTCCTTTCCCTCCTCTTCCTTCTTTCTTTTCTTTCTGTCTTATTTCTTTTCTTTCTTTGCTTCTTTCTTTTTTCTTTCCTTCCTTTCTTCCCCTCTTTCTTCCTTTCTTTCCTCCTTTCATTCCTTTTATCTCCCACCTACCTTCCTCTCCTTCTCTCTTCCTCTTCCTTTTCCTTTCCCTCCTTCTCTCCATTCTTTCTTCTCTTTCTCCCTGTCTGTCTCCTTCCCTCCCTCCTTCCCTTCCCACATTCCTCATATTCCTACATAATGGCTCTCCTAATCTCAAGCTGTCTTTGTTGAGATTTGTGACAGTTACATTGGTGGTCAGAAGCAAATTTTATCTTATTGTGTTGTTATTCTTCTAACTTCCCATCATTAGAGTGAAAGCTATGCCCTAAGAATCTTCTTTCCTTTTGGTGGGAGTGTTCCAGCTTTTGATGCCCACATGTTAGAGCTTGCCAAGTGGACAAATCAACTGACCTTTCCATTCCCACTTTTAGTGTATACTCACAAAAGGTATGCCTGAGGTCTTGGAGCTAGAAATAAAAACTCTCTCAGGTTTCCTCCATGTTCTATAACCACCACAGTAGGAGCCTCAGTATCTAGGATTGTACAGTTTTGATATTTCAGTAGTGAGCCCATTGCCAGTTAGCCAGTGTGCCTAGGAAGGAGAAGACTTTAATCAGAAACTTGAAAGCATTGAGGCAAGATTGTCCAAAGCTTTCTCCCCTATTCTTATTGTATGTGGATAGCTCTTCAAACCCAAATGCATTTTGTCCTCTTCCTGTAGGGGAGATGTAGATATCAAGGGTCCAGGGTACTCTAGCTGCATCAACTTATCTCTTGTATACTAGTATAGCTTGTTGACTTATTTATTGACATATCTCCCCCTCTGGTGACTCTCTATCCCAGCATAAATGTCCACTATGACTCCATTACATCTAGATAAAGAAGATGAAGTCTAGGTCAATTCAGAGAGAACCTAGAAAATTACTATGAAGTGGGGGGGTTATTTGGGTAAGAGGAATTCATATATAGGTATGAGGCCTCTAGAAAAAGTTCTAAGGAGTTGTAAAGTAGGTAAAGAAAAAGAATTAAAGAGGGAAGGAAAATCAGTATTTATCTGGCTCCTTGTGTCCTCCATAGCCTGCTCTTGGCTGTATGACACAAGCTATTGCATCTTCATATAGTCTCTTCAGGGTAGTCATTTTTACAAAAGTCTTTAATTTTACAGATGTAGTAGTTAATGTTAAGGGTGAGGGAAATTCCTAAGTCAACAAGTTGGACACTTTCATATTCTACTATAAAACTGCTTCTGTTACCAGTGGTGATTTTTCTAGGGATGGAAATCTCACCCACACAGCCTTCCTGTGCACAGAACCCAAAATGCGTTGATAAGGGTCTTCCACTGCAAAAAAGGGGGCAGAGGTTTAGCTCAGTTGGTAGAGTGCTGTGCTGCACTCTCTGAGGACCCAGGTTTGATCCCCAGCACTACAAAAATGGGAGAAGGATGGCAATCCACTCCCAAAGCAATCTCGAAGCAATCACCCATTGAAAGCCCTATAGAGTTGCTATGAGTTTGACCCAACTCAGCGGCACCTAACAATAACAACTGAAAAAAAGGAAAATAGTGGTGAAGCTAAGAGATATGGGGCATAGCAGATACCAGCTGCCATGTTCTTTGCCATATGGCCAGGGAATTCTGCTTTAAGAAGATAATTTGCTAGAGAAGTGACAGGTTGTTGGGCAACTGGCTGAGTCCTGGAGTCCACTATATTGACTTGAGTAAAAAATCAAAACTGAGGCAAAATGTGGTATACGTTAACAAAATGGAATGATCATCCATCTTTTAGTTTTAAAAACTTAAGCTAATGATTTTCAATGAGAGTAGCAGGAAGGTTGAAAAATACTTGGAGGACATTTTTTCAAATGGATGTTTTAAGTAGTTTTATTCAGCCTCTCTCAAAGAACCCTGTGTTGAACCACTGCTTTAAAAATGATTATTCTTCCTGTTGTTACCAGGTGCCATAGCATTGGGTTTGACCCATAGAGACCCTCAAAGGGTTTACAGTGGCTGATTGTTTCAAGATTCTTTTAGGATTGGCTGCAGTCTCTGAGGTCCTGAGTTCAATTCCCAGCACTGCAAAAATGGGAGAAGGGCCTGGCAGTCCACTCCCAAGGCAATCTCGAAACAGCCATTGAAAACCCTATGAGGGTTGCTATGAGTCAGATACCGACTTGACGGCACCTAACAACAACAACAACAACAACAACATATTTTCATACATGGCTCATACCATGCATTGATTATTTTAATCCACTCCTCCTCTACCCCACCCTCCTTCCCTGTCTCCCCTGCTCCTTCTAGTCCCCTTCCCAGTCTCCAACAGAACTACTCCTACTTTCAGTGAACCACTGCTTTTGATGGAATAGTCCACATCCTTCAAATATGTTGGGTTAGAAACTCTTTGAGTGCCATTCTCCTAAATAGTAAAATAGTAAAATCAGTAGGAGTGATTTAAAAACTCAGTTCTCTAGTACTACCTTCATGCAGGTCAAAAGATGTTAACTATTTTCTGGTACTTAATCTTCCTCCTCCTTCACTACAACCTAGAGGTAGGAGCTATATGTTTTAATAATAACCGGTACAGAGTAGAGGTCAAGAAGGAGCATGAGACAGGTGAAGCAGTTTTTGTTGTTGTTGTTAGGTGCCATCGAGTTGGTATCTGACTCATAACAACCCTCATAGGGTTTTCAATGGCTTACTGTTTCAGGATTGCCTTGGGAGTGGATTGCCAGGCCCTTCTCCCATTTTTGCAGTGCTGGGAATTGAACTCAGGACCTCAGAGACTGCAGTGCAGCACTCTACCAACTGAGCTAAATCCCAGCCCTTAGGTGAAGCAGAGACTTCCTATAATTACACCTTAGGCTGCAAGTCTTTAAAAGAGAGGAAGAGGTTTACCCTGATGACATGGCCAGGATGTTCCCAAAATTGGTATTATTGTGTTCAAAAGAGAATGGATCTGTTTGTAAAATTTTCTTAGAAGTCCATAAGATTATGGGACAGCTTGCAAGCCTGTAGGCTCATATGCATGAGACTAGCATTGTAAAAGAAGTTCAACTTTTCTTCCATGCACCAAGAGTGGGAATTGTTTCTTAGAAGTGGAGTGGGAAGAGATGGGAGATGTTCACACAGCTATGATTGGTTATTCTTATTCTAAAGAGGTAGCTTGGTGTACAGGTTTGCAGATTAGAATAAAAGTATAAACAAAAGGGAGAGGGGCTTCTAATCATTTTACTCTACTGTCTTCAACAGTTTGGGACATTAACTCCCTCATTCTGAACTCAGTTTTCTCATCTGCAAAATAGGGATGGTGGACCGTTTCTCTTCCATTTTCAGGATTATTGTTGTTGTTAGGTGCCATCAGGTAGGGTCCCACTCATAGCAACCCTATGTATAACAGAAAAAAACACTCCCTGATTCTGTACCAGGCATATGATCATTTTTTATGTTTAAGCCCATTGTTGCAGACACTGTGTCAATCCATCTAGTTGAGGGTCTTCCTTTTTTTCATCGACCTGCCACTAACCTAAACATGATGTCCTTCTCCATAGGTCCCTCCTGACATGTCTAAAATACACAAGATGCAGTTTAGCCATCCTTGCTTCCTCGGAGCACTTTGGTTGCACTTCTAGGACAGATCTGTTGATTCTTTTGGCAGTCTATGGTATATTCAATATTCATGTCCAGTCTCATAGTTCAAAAGCATCAATTATTTTCCTGTCTCCCTTATTCAGTGTTCAGCTTTCAGAACCATATGATATGACTGAAAATACCATGGCATGAGTCAGGTGTACCTTTGTTTTCAATGTGACATCTTTATTTTTCAAAATTTTAGGGGGTCTTTTACAACAACTTTTCCCAATGCAATGCGTCTTTTGATTTCTTTACTGTTACTTCCTTGGGTGTTGATTATAGAACCAGGTAAATCAAAATCTTGAACAACCTCATTTTTTTCTCCATTCATCATGAAGTTGTGTACTGACCTAGATGTAGGGATTTTTGTTTTGTTGATGTTGAGGCACAATCCATACTGAAGGCTGTACTCTTTGATTTTTATCAGTAAATGTTTTAAAACTTCTTCACTTTCAGCAACCAGATTTGTGTCATCTGCATAACACAGGTTGTTAATGAGTCTTCCTCCAATCCTGATGCCACATTGTTCTTCATAAAGTCCAGTTTATGGGATTATTTGCTCAGCATAGAGATTGACATAGTATGGTGAAAGGATCCAGCCTTGACACATACCTTTCCTGACTTTAAACTGAGCAGTGTTTCCTTATTCTATTCAAACAACCGCTTTGTTTCTGGTCCATATACAGATTCCTCATGAGTACAATTAAGTGCTCTGGTATTCTCATTCTTTGCAATGTTATCTGTAATTTATCATGGTCTGCACAGTCAAATGTCTTTGCATAGTCAATAAAACATAGATAGACATCTTTCTGGTATTCTCTGCTTTCAGCCAGTATCCATCTGGCATCCAGGCTGTCTTCTGAATCTGGCTTCATTTTCTGGCAGTTCCCTGTCTATATTATGCTGTAATTGCTTTTGAATTATCTTTAGGAAAATTTTGCTTGCATGTGATATTAATGATATTGTTCAATAATTTCCACATTCAGTTGGATCTCCTTTCTTGGGAATAGATGCAAATATGGATCTCTTCCATTCAGTTTGCCAGTTTCTGTTGAAACATCTCTATTGGTATTCCATCAATTCCTGGAGCCTTGTGTTTTGCCAATCTTGATTGCATATTTGATCTATTTCAGATTGCAAAAGCTGGTAAAAATCTTCCATACCTTCATTTGTAGCCTTAGTGATGGGTGTGTAAATTTGAATAATAGTCATATTCATTGGTCTTTGTGGATGTATGGATATTATTCTAACACTGACAGCCTTGTACTTCAGGACAGATCTTAAAATGTCTTTTTACATGATTAAGGTAACCCCATTTCTCTTAAAGTTTTCATCCTCAGCATAGTAGACTACATAATAAACTGTTTCAAACTGTCCCATGCCAGTCCATTTTAGCTCACTGATACCTAGAATGTTGATGTTTACATGCTTCATTTCCCTTTTTACAATTTCTAATTTTCCTAGATTCATACTGTGTACTTTGTACATAGCAATTATTAATGGATGTTTATAGTTGTACAACTCATTTTGAGTTGTACCACATCAGCAAATGGAGGTCCCTGGGGCTTTACTCCATTCCTGTCTTTAAAGTTGACTGTAGTTTGAGGAGGTGGCTCTTACATAGTAGTCTTTTGAGTACTTTCCAATATGGGGGCCTCATTTTCTGGCACTATATCTGGCAGTGTTTCTTGGTTGTTCATAGAATTTTCAATGATTTATTGTTTCAGGAGTGGACTACCAGGTCCTGTCTTAGTCTGGAAGCTCAGCTGAAATCTGTTTACCATGGGTGACCCTGATGGTATCTGTATCACTGGTTGCTTAGCTTTCAGCATCACAGCTACACCCTAGCTCCCACAGTATGGCAAATTGACAGACTTTTGGGGGCTTTCAGGATTAGAACCATTGATGGCTATATTCTAGATCAGGCCCACAGATGCAGCCAAACCACAGTTTTGACCATGTCATTACAGTGCAATCTAACTGAAAGAACACTTTGTTCTCTGATTCTCTAGCCTCCTAAGGTGACATATCAAAGATCAAGCAGCATTTGCATATACTTTAAGGATGATCACTGACTCCCATGTGAATGTATCTTTAGAGTCAATATTTATAACCTTGACCCATTTAGTGTAGGAGGAGAGGCCACCATCTTGGTTTTCTGTAAATGATCTGGATTTTATGGTGATTTCAAAAATATCCATCTTTTAAAGCTCCTTTTGAAATTAAATGTGCTGATTATCTAAATGATGTGTTATTTTTATAAACAGAAAATAAACCTCTGAGCATGTGATTGGGTCTACATCAGACAGACAAAAACACCAGTTAATCCTAGTGAAGGACACTCTAAGAGCCAACTTAAGAGTTGGCTCTAAGAGTTGGTGTGATGCTATTATGTAAAGACTTTTTTTTTTGAGCTGGAAGCATATGCTTTTCTTACTTCTAGGTAGGGAGGAAAAACTACCTTTTCTCTTGCCCCATACTTTAATTGCTGTCCTGACTGAAGGAAAAATCATCAGAGTTGTCACTGTCATCTACCTCAACCCAGAGGAGAAAAAGAAAGGTACTTTTCCATTCTTCTAGAATTAAATGATTTCCCTGCTCATGGGTAGTAGTCTCAGCTAGGATTCTTAAAAAAAAAAAAAAAAAAAAGCTGTGACCAAACATGGAACTATATCATTGTTTCTCCAGTCTCATCTGGGCAGAGAACTGGCTCTTATGGAGAATAGATCTCCTTCACTGATAACAGTGCTGCTCACTAGAATGGGAAGTACAAATAGGCCTGGCAAAGCAATTGCTTCTTCAATCTCTTGGGTCCACAGAAAACATACTAGAAGAAACTTCACAAGACTATGGACCTTCAGACATGTATTATTAGAGGATGTCACTGTGAGCCTTGTTACTGAAGGGCTTAATAACATATTGCCCCTCAATCAGATTGTGTTATCTTCATTTGTATTTATGAACTCCTTAGAGGTCTATACCAAGAAGCCTCAGCCATTTCATGAGAAGATCATTCATTTTTACAAAGTAGAAAATAAGAAATATTGGAAGTTCTACCATTATAAATCCAAGCTATTAAAATCTGGTCACTATGATGTATTCACATCTATGATCCTAAATTTGAAAGACTTGGGCAAACAAGTGACAGCCACAGGTGGATCCTGAAACATTGATTTTAGACTTTGTTTTGCAACAAGGGTGGCATCCGCCTGGTATGTCAACTCGTGGGCACCAGGACACATGATATCACATGATGGAGAGCTTCATGTGCATGTAGAGTTGCTTTAAAAAGAGACAGAGATAAAGAATTTTTAAACGAAACAATTTATTTTCAGTTCCAGAATAAATCTTTGTATGAGATGTTGTTATTGTTGTTGTTGTTGTTGCTGTTGTTGTTGTTGTTGTTAGGTGCCATCAAGTATGACTCATAGTGACCCTATGTACAACAGAATGAAACACTCCCTGACACTGTACCATGCCAGTCACTGCTTCTCTGCTATTCATAAGGTTTTCAATGCCTGATTGTTTTGGGAGTGGGTTGCCAGGTCCTTCTCCCTAGCCTGCAGCACCTGGCATTCCCAGGCGATCTCCCTATCCAAAGACTAAACAGACCAACCCTTCTTAGGTTCTGAGATCAGGCAAGATCAGATGCCAGGGTGCTATGGCTGCAAACTTGTATGAGATAAGACATAAAAGTTCCTTTTTCACTCAAGTGGTCCAAATTCTCATGTTTCTTAGCTTCTTTATGAGTTGGTGTGATGCTATTATGTAAAGACTTTTTGTTACTGCTTCTCTGACATTGCTCCTAAATGTAAGCCAAAAATGTCATATTTTACTCAATGGGGGCTAAAAAACCCTCCAGCAGTGTCTCCTAAAGCTGAAGAAAAGCTGAATTTATTGTGCTTACTGAGAGATAATGTGTCAATTTTGAACATAGTGCTTTCCTAAAGAATTTTAGAGAAAAAATTTGCCCACATGGAATTTTCACTTTGTGAGCTGACTTTAGAGCCTGAACTGGTATAAGAATAGCTCAGTTGCATTTATTTTGCAATACATATCAGCTCTTTCTAAGCAGAAGATATCCCTTAGTTTGGTTGCTTTTCCTGCCATGTTACATGCTAAAGTGCTCCCCTAATGACCCAGAGGTTGCGTAGCTCTTGATGAGACACTGGCCTGATAACAAGGAAGTTCTGGGATATGCTACAACAATTTTGGACTTATTCCTCATCTATAAAATAAGATGAAAGTCACTTGGGGAAATGATTGAATCAAACAGTTTTCCATACCCCATATGTAATGCATCAAAACATCTGCAAAGATAGCTTCACCCACTCCAGTACTAAAGAGTTGAATCTAGGTCCTCATGCATGCTAGGCAAGTTCTCTACCACTGAGCCACGCCTCTTACCCCTTTTTGTTTTTCTTTTTTCTTTTTCCTTTTGAGATAGGGCCTCACTGAATTACACAGGCTACTTTTAACCTCAGACTTATGGTCCTTCTGCCTCAACCTCCTGAGTCACTGGGATAACAGGCATGCACCACAGCATCTGGCTGAGGATAGCTTCTATTTTAAAATTTCTCCAGGTACCAGTTAAGAATGATTACACCAGTTCTCAAAAATCTTTTCCAGGTAGAACAAACTATGCTAAAAGTTCATATTTATTCTTGTAGGCTAAGTGAAAACTGTAAGGGTAACCATCCCTCTCAAAAGCATATGACTGGTCTAATGAAAAATTAGGAGCTGGGGCTTGGGGGTGTATATCCTAGACAGCAGAATGACCACCACTGACTTGCTACTGATGAATGCTTGTTTCTTTAGTTCCAGAATCCCCATTGACATGACTTAACAAATAAATGAGTTTGATGATGTCTACATATAATACATAACCGCAACTCACATTAAATATCCATGAGAGTTGCTAGATAGCTTTCTATAGTACCCTGAATGTTCATATTTAGAGGTCTTTGGCTCTCTTTTAGAAAGGATTTTAGTGTATTTTCAATATCCTGTTAATAATAACCATTGTCTCTGGATATGTACTCAGAGGCGTCTATGCAAGAGATACATTTAATAACTTAGGAAGTCATCAACATGTACAATTGAATCATTCTTTGAGTAATTATTATAGGCAGATTTTAAAATAAAGTCAACAGGTCTATCTCTTGAATCTTATATAATTACAATGGTTCCTAAAAAAAGACTTCTGAGAATAAAGTGCTCAGTCATGTGAAGCAAATTAATTCTCCCTGGACATGAAGGCACCATTTAGCATGGTTGCAAGATGATTTTCTGCTTGGTCTTCCATTGTTCTTCACTGAGGCTTGTTTGTACCACCACCTGTGTATCGGCCCCTAGACATGGAGATATGTGTCATATACAACATTTCCAGAATCACCTGCCACTGACACAATTACATTGCTTTAAGGTATTAAGCAATGAAATTCTATATTTAAATTCATTGTTAAGAATACTAACCACTTTAATATTTTCTGCTCTTCAGAATTTTATTCTGAAAACAATTAGAGCCTGATGGCTGTGTGTTTGACAGTCCAAATTGAGCTGCAAATGACCTGGGTGTGCTTCAGCTAAGCACAGGGCAGCTTAGGAATGTATTAAGTTGAGTAATCATCTCATATGTTTTTCCCTTGGGTTCAGTGACATCTACAAAGTTCATTTTTCTAAGGAGTTTTTTCTCTCTACAAATTTAAACTCAGGGGAAATAGGATCCACATGTTCCTGATTCATTTGTACTAACTCATCAAAACATTCTTTTCTTTATAAGTTATTAGATGTCTACAGAGGATTTCAACTGGTTTTCTTTCTTTCTTTTCTTTTTTTTTTATAAGTTCTTTTAAGCCTTTTTGTCTAGAGGCAGGAAATGGCCATTTGCCAGCAATAAGTAAACCCCCCAAATAGTCCTGTTCTCTTCAGGAGGCAAAGGAAAAGGAAAAGTGAATTCTCCATGTTTTAAGTACAGTCAGTAAATGGTTTTCTTTACAGAATAGATAAATGGAGTCTCTGAAATGTATTATTAGACATATTGAACATGTGATTAAAGAAATTCTGTAATATTATTACAGCAGGAATGGGGGTTAAAGTATCTGCCCTTGCCATCATTACTTTACCTATGAAACTCTTAAAAGCTGCCAGTTTACCTGGTGGCTTAAGAGCCTTGAACTAAGTGAAACACAAGTTACCTTTGGTGTAGCAAAGGGAATGTGTGTGTGGCGAGAGAGAGAAAGACAGAGAGAGAGGGGCCTGGTACATCAAAACCTCATGTCCTATTGCTTTTTATGCTTGTCTATATTGAATGCAAAACATTTAATTTTAAGGATCTAAAATAATGTGGCATGTTGCTCCCCTGGAAATAAATGTAATCTTTTTGCCCTACTGACAATAGGAAAGGATAACTGGATTTCAAAACCAAACCAGCTTGAGCTTGGACTTTCATGAACTAAAAATATATACCTAAAAAGAAGCCATAGGTTTTGAGATATTGACTGTTTCCTTTGTCTAAACACCTCACTTGTATTATCTCATTTAATTATCACAAAAAAAATCCTATGTGATAGTTATAATTACTCTCACTTATGGATAAGGAAACTGAGAGTTAAAAGTATTAAGTAAAATTTGAAAGGTCATATAGCAAATAAATGGCAGTTGAAACTTTAACTCAGAAATCCAAGTTCATAACCATGATCATTAAAAATACAATTTTTTCCCTTGATGCTGAAAGTAGACTATGGTATTAGGACTCTCTTTTCAATTCATATAAATTTTACTACAGTCTGATGGTTTGATTAAGATTTCTTGTGTCATGATCTCATGGTACTGTCCATACTGTTGCTCATATGACTTAAGTAGAGTTGCTTGTTAATTGTTTTGTGAAACAAGGTGGTGGATCCATGGTGTAACTAACTCCTGTATTTTGGCCTCCAGTATAATGCCAAGCTACTCCTTACAAGTTGGATGAAATGGCTAACAAATAGGACCTTATATTAGCCAATCTATAGCTCTTACAAGCTATTGAACTTCATGTGATTAGGACTAGACCTAAACAACCAATTGGAGTACCGAAGTTTGTGTGCCATGGATATTGCTATTAATCCATTGAATCATAGTTAATCAAATGATAAGCAAGCCCGGGAAATTATCTAATCTCCCTGGAAATGGATAGACTCTGTTATTAGCTCTAACAATTTCTTAGGAATCAGCTGTTTTGGTTTCAAACATATACTTTTTGAGAAGACATGATATTCTACTTACTCCTGTTAGCTTTCTCAAATATTGCATTTTTAGTAAAATTTTCCCCACTCCTTTGTGAAGTCTTAGAAAAAGTTCCCTTATAAGTATCAGTGACTTTTACTGTGGTTTTGGGTTTCCTTGCAAGGTTTCCTACTTACTTAAAGATAGGGACAATGTAACTTTACCTGTTAGTTGTTTTTGTTGTTATTGTTTTAGTTTTGATTTTAATCCAAGGGTCTGCCACATAGCCTTGATAAAAAATACATGCATAAAGGAGTGAATGTTTTATAGTGTTTATTAAAGTGATGGAGTAGAGCATCCATGAAGCTAGCACATTTATCTCATTCAGACCTTCCTAGTGTCTGATTTTAGGCACACACACAAAAAATAAATTTTTGTCTATATTTCAGGGATGCTCCAAATTAGGATTCAAGACTTGATCTCTGTTCTGGCCCCTAAATGAACACAGGGGCTAGAAACCAGCCTTAGTGTGCAGAACTCTAGCCAAACCCTGGGTGTGCCCAAGAGTGGAGGAGAGTTCTCCTTTCTATAAAGAGACAAAGTCTGCTTGGATTAGGTAACTCTGGACAGTTGTCTAAAATAGGAAACTTATTCTATGAACAAAATACAGAAAATCAAAATTCCTGAGAGCTCACCCCTGAGCTTGAGCTCTTGACTTCTTGTTCAGTAGCTGATGCAAGCATCAATTTGCCCTTTCCGTACTTGTGTCATGATCACATGGTACTGTTCATACTGTTGCTCATATGACTTAAGTAGAGTTGCTTGTTAATTGTTTTGTGAATTGTTTCTATTCCCCTGCAATGGCTTATATGATTTTAGGCTCAAGGAAACCTTTATCTTTAGGTAAATTATTTCTTGTTTTTAAAGTTAGTTTGCTTTTAGTTCTCTTTTTTCTTTCTTTCTTTCTTTCTTTCTTTCTTTCTTTCTTTCTTTTTCTTCCTTTTCTTTTTCAGATAATGTCAATGTTTCCATTTCCAATTCTGATTTAATTTTGTGTGTTTCTACATGTAACCCCTTTCAGAAAGGAAAATAAGTCCTTCAATGAATGTTGGTAACTTAGGTTCACATGCAATTCTTTCAAAGGCCACCCAGTATATATTTATTTATTTAGTAAATACTGAATAGCTGGTATATGCCACGCATTGTGTGCCATTTATACAGACAGTTGAGTGTAATTCTTATCCTAAGAAAGCTTATAATCAGATGGAGGAGGCACCACAAAAGATAATTATCACATAGCAATGCAATGAGAATGGGGGTAGGGGGAGTTCTGTGCAGGGATGGAGTTAGGGAAGACACTGCCTGCTTCCTGATTTAAATGGAAGAGTAGACCCTAGCCTAAAGTTCCACCTGGGCCTCCTATTCCCCTAGAGTGAACCAAGATGACCACCCTACATCCTGATCTCTTGACCCACACAATCTATAGACTCAGGATGTCTCACAGAGGTTGTGAAATTTTAGGAAAATTTATAATTATTTTCTTTCACCTCTAGTTGAAATTTAATATTTCCTCCAATAATGACTGTAAAAACAAACCACAGTGGTATTGGCAGTTCCTATGACATTTTTATCAGTAGAAATCATAGATAACGCCTGTCACATGACAACGATGGTGGTAGACTCAAAACATGACTTATGCTCATGGTAGCTTCAAATTATGGTAGACCTCCCACTAGGTGTGTTTTCATGAGAAGCACACATATTATCACAGCACATGTTGTTTCCTTGTCCTTGTTGTCTCAATAAAATGGCTTCTTATGTACTGTTTGTATTTTTATTCATTTAAAACCTGTATTCTGAGAAGAATCCACAGGTTGTACTCCACTATTTTTACCAAAGAACAAAACAAAACAAAGTTGCCCTATTTCACTGCATATTGTTTCTTCCTTGCTCACTCACTACCTTCCAGCCTCACTGGCCAATTTAAATCCACCCAGCCTCCTCATACCCTACTGTATTTATAGCTCCCTTTACTTAGAAAGTGCTTCCTAATGCTGTCTGTTCAAGTGGCTTCTTGTTATTCAGGCCTCATCTCCAATAGCACCTCTTTACAGAGATAACGCTCTGTACCCTCAGACAAAATAGACCTGCCTTCCACTTATTCATCATCACTTCACTATTTGATTTGGGCACAACATTTGTCATGGCTTGAAATGTATATATTTATGGGTTTATTGGGTGTCTCCCCACTGGAGCAAAGACTCACAGGGCTTATTCTTTTGCATATCCCCAGAGCATTGAACACTGCCTGGAATGTAGTAGGTGCTTAATAAATGCTTAGCTTTGTTCAAAAAGTGATTAATGAGAGAATTGCAGTGAGTGTGCTACATACCCAGTAGCAATCAGCACATAAAGGTGCAGGGGAGACAGTTTGGACCAAGGAAATGTTTACTGGACAAACCGACAGAGACACAAGCAGGGTCCTTAGCCTTCCTGCCCTCCTCTGGCCACTCAGCAGGAATAAATCAGGCTCCCTGTGACTCTTTTGATAAGAGCAGACAATACAATTTAGAGGATTCATTGATCTTAACAGACAAACCTGAAAAATGCTAATGAGGCAGATTGTTTAGCTATTTCCCATTGCCTTAACCTTCTTCCTATTTCACTCAGTGAAGATGAACAGAACGTTGTTTGCATAATGTGCAGGTACAGACTATCAAAACTCTGGAAATTGATACAGCTAAGGGCAAACGTTCCTTTCCTAGGTACCCACAATAAAACTCGATTCCTAAGAGAATTTGTAGCATACAATATTGGGTGCTCAGAGAGCATGCTTTATGAGAGACAAAAAAGGGAATGGGTTCATTGCTGCCAGAGTACAGTGTCTTGACATGCCGTTTGAGATGTCTGAATCTGACATTTAATAGCTGAGATGATAGTGGCCAAATACTTCTCGGGGTCAAATTCATGCAGAGTTCCTGAAAAGGTGAGAAATCGCTGAGATCGGTAATGACAAAGCTGATGAGAAGATTGATGAACTGGTGGCAGTAACAGGACAAGCCTCCCAAATAGCTTGTGAATGATTTATCCTTGTGACAGCAAGGCAATGGACAAGAGCAGAGTGCTAATTAAATACCAACCACTGGGAAAATACCATAAATTTCTCTTGACTCTGTGTCGGTAATTTTGTCGGAGGCCAGGTTATTTTTCAGTAAGTGTTTCTTTTTAGACCTAAATTTTGTGTGCTCTCATTCCTTTTTAATTTTCTCTCAAACTCTAGTGTGTTTGATTTG
The DNA here is from genome assembly GCA_007922755.1 of Pedetes capensis. Lineage (NCBI taxonomy): Eukaryota > Metazoa > Chordata > Mammalia > Rodentia > Pedetidae > Pedetes > Pedetes capensis. Next base: position 152,964 of record VMDO01001110.1, on the reverse strand, counting down.
AAACTAAAAGGAAAAGACAAAAGAAGAAAGTCAGGGAGAAGGGACTAGAGGTGACAGAGAAAGGGTGAAGGAGGAAAGGCATTTTCAAGTGTTCTGATAACATGATATAAGAGAGGCTCACTTTCATTCCTTTTCAGTCTTTGGCTGTTTAGGATAGCATAATTACTATCCTTGGGAGAAGGACCTGGCAACCCCCTTCCAAAAATCAATCTGCCATTGAAAACCCTATGAACAGCAGAGAAGCACTGACAATAGTGTTTCCCCTGTTGTACAGAGGGTCGCTATGAGTCGGATACCGACTCGACGGCACCTAACAACAACAACAATTACTATCCTGGGCTGTGGTTTAGCTCAGTTAGTAGAGTGCTGCTCTGCATTTCCTGAGAACCTGGATTCGATCCCTGGCACCAAAAAAAATGGGAGAAGAATGTGGCAATCCAGTCTCAAGGCAATCTCGAAACAATCAGCCATTGAAAACCCTATGAGGGTAGCTATGAGTCACATCTGACTCAATAGCACACAACAACAACAATAACTATCACTTATTAAGAGCCTATTACAAGATTGGCACTTTGATAAGTATCTTATTTGTAATAAAAATAGGGTTTAGCTCAGTTGGTAGAGTGCTGCTCTGTGCTCTCTTCAGCCCTGGGTTTGATGTCCAGCACTGCAAAAATGGGAGAAGGACCTGGCAGCCCAAGCCCGAAACAATCAGCCATCACAAACTCTACAAATAGCAGAGAAGCACTGACATAGTGCTGGGTGTGACACAGTATCCCAGAGTGTTTGATTCTGCTATACACAGGGTTGCTATGAGTCAGCACCTAACAAAAACAATAACAGTTATTTACTGTGTGCCAACTATTGTGCTAAATGTGAATCTTTGCTGCAATCCTTTATGAGGTGAAAACTTTTTTCAAAAAATAAGGAATCTGAGGCTAAGTTCTTCCTTGAATTATGCTATCTTGTTTTAATGAGTATGAGTACTTTGAAGTGCCAAGTGACCTCAGTTTGGAAAGCAGCTAAATTGGCTGGAAGAATGAGGCATCCTGTACATAGGAAGGTTGGTCTCCTGTCCTTTTTCTCGCTTGTAGTATGTTGGAGAAAGCCATTCTTATAGGCACGAATTATAGAATGGGGAGGCACAGAAATGAAGTTGATCTCTGCAGTAGTTGAATAATCTGAAATACCTGGCACTGATTACCAAGGCTCATCTGCAAAGGCTTTTTTTTTTTTTTTTTTTTTTTTGCGGTACTGGGGGTTGAACCCAGGGCCTCGCACCTGCATGTTCTGCAAGTGCTGGACCACTGAGCTGCACCCCCAGCCCACTTTTTTTTACTTTTTGAGACAGGGTCTCGCTAAGTTACGCAGACTGCCTCTGGTCTCGAACTTGCGATCCTCCTGCCTCTGCCTCCCGAGCCGCTGGGATTACAGGCGTGCGCCACCACGCCCGGCGGCTTTTTTTTTAATTGGAAATTTTTAATGTACACCATAGTGTGATTCATTCTGACCTGCTTTTCATTGTGACATTTCCATATATGCATTTTGATGTACATTATAAGTTCCCTCTTACCCTCTTGTGTGCTTTCTCCCCCCCCCCCCCACCAAAGACTTCTCTTCCATTTGCTTGTCTTTTTTTGGTAATATTTTTCTATATGTCCTTGGGTTCCATTTCTGTTTAAGATAGAAACTTTTTCTGTATTGAACTTTCTTTTTACCTTGTCAGAACTATTACATGAATTTTCTAGACCATCTTTTGAAGCAAAGTTGAGGAGAAGCTTAGAACTGTCTTCAACCCAGAGGAGGCTAGTCTGTTGGAGTTACGGGAACTGGAGAATATGAAAGGAACATTTCAGTCAATTCCAATAAATGAGATTGTAGGGAAAAATTGGGAGGAAATTAGCAAAAACTCCCAAACTGTGAAAATGGTGTTTGAATATCTGGTTTGTAAGTTAGAAATCTAGGGAAAATGAAAGTAACTTGGTTGTATGTTTGTACAAAACCCTTCCTGATTGGACAATTGGGCTGAAAGCTGATTGGCTCAGGCCATTCCGTGGGCGAACTACATAAAGAGCTGCGCTGTGGCAGCTCAGCCCTTTTTTCTGGCACGGCCTTTCTGGCATCCCTTTCTGCGCCTTCTCGCCTGTTCCTGCCCGGACCACAGATGACGACGTGCCTCTCCCGCTGCTCTCCCCTGGACCTTCGGTGAGGAAATAATCCTCTCCCGCCGCAATCCTCGACAAGGAAAAGAACCTGCTCTCCATCTGATCACCGAGGAAGCAACAGCTGTCTCCTCCTGACCACTGAGACGACCAACACAGGTGTTTGTCCCTGGAAGGCAAAAGCACCTGAGGCTTTTCCTTTCTCCCGTCTCCTCCGGGGTCCCAAGGGCCTCGGGAGTCTGCGCCCCTCACCTGAGGGTCCCGAGTGAATTGTGTTTAGTATCTGTGTGCGCGGCGGCACAGCCCTTCCGAACCTTCAGGCCCGACTGGGAGGCGCGCGCCCCACATAGATTTGGCGCCCGAACGTGGGGCCCAACATGAGATAAGGACTAGAAAGAGATTATGGTAGTAAAATGACTGGGAACTTTAACAGGTGAATGTTTCTTTAAACAGTTTATTGGATGGGAATGATCTCCTTGCCAATTAGCATAGATTACCATTTGGTGGTATAATGAAGGTTTTAGATGTAAACCCTGAAGTTCTACATGGATCTCAGGAAAAGCAGCTATCTTATAATTTCATCAAGAGTTTAGATTAGGAAAAAATACCCAAGGGCAGTAGGTATGCATGGAGACCTTCTCAGACATGTTGAAACATCACATTCTGGAGTATGTTAAAGTACTGGCAAGCAGAAGTTAATAAAGTAGGGCTGGGAATGCAGGGTATCTATCACCTTTTTTCAGTGGTAATGATGCCTAGCTTGACACTAAAAGGCAAGGCACATTAACACAGGCATCTTCCCTATTTTTAAGATTTAAGATGAGCTTGGAGCTTCAAGATTTCCCTGTGACAACAAAGACCTACAGCAGCTGTGACTGTTGAGCATGTGTAAAGGTGAGAACAGTCAGCAGATATTCTAAAACTGCCATGGAGTCCTTGCGGCTTTCCAAGTCTCTCTGTGGCATTGTTGGGAGTCAGGCAGGTACCTGCCAAACTGTATTATATAAAAGACTAAATTTGAAAAAGCAAGTCAAAGCTTAGCCATCCTCTGGCAGAATCATTCAGCCTGATCTTAACAGCATGCACACATACATCTTCCCACCAGTTTTGGTGATAGTGTTTGAAGATGTGCCTTGGGCCAAACACAGATCTCACTAGAGTTCTTCATGCTGGAGCCTCAGCCCCCAGCGTCAGCCATGCTTTCATTCTACCCCTCATCAGACACATTTAATGGCAAGTGGGTGTTTAAGCCCCAAGGAGGAGAAAGCAAGAACAAATACATAATTAGACATGTTTCCTGGTTGTGTGCTTTGTGGGTAGGCCTTTGGGTTTTCTCTGGGTGACTTGCCCTAATTGTGTCAGCAGCTTCTCCCAGCTGAGAACTTGGCTGCATTTGATCCATGAACTTGAAGCTCAATGTGAGGAATTGTGCATCTATAAGAGCAATTATAACTATAATTAAGAGTGGGTTGATTTTCTTTTCAGTTTGCCTTCTCGTTTCTTAGTGAGCATGGCAGGGATTTCCATTAATAATAAAGACATTCTGGAGATGCAGAATTAGGAACTGGTTCACTGTAGTTAATTGGCATATTATTGTATTCCCATAAATTCGGTGTGGGACTGCTGTGAGTAGATTTAGAGCTGCTAAGAAGAAATAAAATATCCAACTCCTTACAATGAAGTTGTTTTAAGCTTGAAGCTTTTGTGTTTTAGTGACTTTGAAGCTGGATAAATATTAACTTGAGGATTTTATTTCGGAGAATACTAAAGTAATGGACATGATAAGTTTGTAGTGGATATCCGTAAACTGTCTTTGGAGCTAGGGCACAGAGTGTTTTTGAAAATGTATTAAAATGGAAATGACAATATGACATAAATTCACTTTCTGCTGCCTAGTAGGTAGTCCCTCCATCTTTTTACTCCTCCCAAAAACCTAAAATTATTCATGATAAAAACCCAACATTATACTTAGTTGTTGTTGTTTGTTAGATGATGTTGAGTCAGGTCAACAGAACAAAACACTCCCAGACATTGTGCCATGCCCAGTACTATGTCAATGCTTCTCCGCTATTCATAGGGTTTTCAATTGCTGATTGTTTCAGGAGTGGGTTGCCAGGTATTCTCCTGTTTTTGTGGTACTAGGGATCAAACCTGAGGCCTCAGAGAACACAGAGCAGCCCTCTAACAACTGAGCCAAACCTCAGCCCCATACATAATTAGGATACACTAATTGTAGCATTTTAAAGACTCTAACACAGCTGAAAACAAATAGCTTTCTCATTTTAAAAGCAACATTAACAGTGATTAAATGGGGACTTTCTTTGGAGCGTTGTTTACACAGAATTTTAAATAAAGTTGGAAGGAGCAAAGTTAATTCCTATGCAGTTCATAAGTGTTTTATTTGTCAGTGGCTTTGGGCCATTGGCCATTCAGTGGTAGACAACACCAGGTTGGGGTCAGAAGGTCTACTTACTTGAGGTGTTTGGCAAGTTGTCCAAGATCTCTGAGTATTAATTTGGACATCTTTAAAGTGGGGAGGATAAAGTGTACCTCCCAAGGTCACTGAGAATATTCTGAACAGGGTCAGGACTGCAGGGAGGCTAGCAAGATGCCTAGGATGCATAGATTAAGGCAGCAAATCTCAGGCAACAACTTTGCCCTTGCATGACCCTATGAGTGAGCACATTCTAGATTCTGCACCTCACCTGATGCCCTTCCCTCTCTCTAGTGCTAATACTGATTAAAAGGCAGCCCTGTCAAGGGCCTGGCTCATATGAAGCCTCAAAAAATGATTTTCTGTGGTTCACCCTGTCTGCCTTATACATACATTTTTGAGAAGTACATAAGTAAAAGTAGGTGACTGTGGCAGCGACCCAAGAGGCTGAGGTAGGAGAGGTGTGCATTCAAAGCCAAAGGTAGTCTGTGCAACTTAGAGAGACCCTGTTTGCAAATGAAACAATCAGAATGGGGCTGAATATGCAGCTCAGTGGTAGAACACATGCCTGGCATGTGCACATGTGTGGGTCTCATGGGTTCAACCTCCTGAGTACAGAAAAAATAAGTAGGCAAATGTGCTTGTACAATGCTATACAGACATCATCTGATGCTAAATCACTACAGTAGTGAACTGTGTGGTTGTTGTTAGCAAAATTATGTGTATATGAACACAATATATATTATATTGTTTGAAAAACTTGAAAGAGATAATGTATATTAGCCTGCAGCCATACCACTCTGGCATCCAATCCTGTCAGATCATGGAAGCTAAGCAGGGTCAGGCCTGGTTAGTTCTTGGACAGGAGATTGTCTGGGAACAACAGGTGCTGTGGGCTTGGGAGAAGGATCCAGTAACCCACTCCCAAATATAATCAGCCATGGAAAACCCTGTGAATAGCAGAGAAGCACAACAATAGGGTTTCATCTGTTGTATATAGTGTCGCTATGAGTCAGATACCGATCGACGGCACCTAACAACAATGTATAGTAAGATACCAAAAAGTAATCCTTTAAAGTAAGATTGAAATTTTTCCTGAGTGCAAATTATAAACTTTGTGAAAGTAAGGATAGTATTCTTTTGCTTCATTTAAGCTGATGACCAGTCCAGCACTATGCTATGAGCATATGGAGACTTTGTACCAGAAAATAGCAGTGCTTACAAAAAACATCAGAACAGAGCTTTGTTCTAGATTTTGAAAGTATTGTCTTCTTGCTAGTAACTAGTACTGACTGCTTGCTTAATGTAGAGGGGAAAATTTTAAGACAATTACAATTTAACTTGGGGAAGATGGGAAGGTAGACAGCTGACAGGCCTGACATTCAGACCATTTGGACACTGGTTCATTTGGGTGAAATAGGTAATAAAATCAGCCATTTATGGCAATATCTGACATCACCATCAACATTCTTAAGGAATTGTCTAACAGTTTCAAGTGACTTAAAAGCTATGTTTATTCAAAGCAGAGAAGGACATTCCTCCCCCCCTCAAGGGAAGGACGATATAGTGCATTTGATCATATAAGTCGTGGCAGATAATTTGGGTTGATTTCAAGCACAATGTGCTTTTCAAAATGTCAATATGCACAGAATAGCTGACTGTTTAGAGCCATAACTGTTTTAGAAATTTCATATTGTTCTGCAAACACATAGTCAAATCCAGTGGCTCAAGAATGCTGTTGGAATAGACGTGCTTGGACCAGACAGAATGGCTGAGTTGGAGCAGATCTGGCCAGTGTCTTCCTTTGTGCAGGGACAGTTGTTTCCCTGCTGGGTTTCTTGTGCTTCACCAGAAAAGAAAGCTATGCTTACATATGCATTGGTGTCTATGTCCTCCAAACTCCTCCCAGGCTGTGCTGCAGTCCTTAGTGAAAGGGGAGATTTTGGTATATCTCCAGTAGCTGGCTGTCTGGGCCTGCTCACGTAACACATATGGGAAAACTCAGATTTCTGCTCTGGCTTAGCATTGATTAGAGAGAGAAAACATGCTTACCACTCTGTTTTGGTACAGAAAAGGTTTAACTTCATTTTTTCTCCATAGAGAGGTGGTTTGTGTGGCTGGGATAGTAGCAGTTAATATGTCCTAAACCCAGCTTATTCCAGGTCACACCAATCCTATGATGTAGATGTTATCTTTATTTTCATCTTATAGATCTAGAAAGTGAGGCACAGCTAAGTAACTTGCTCAAGGTAGTAAATACCACTTCTGTATACTTGAAATTGGTAGCCTTGACCTTGGGTCACAGCGTGACACAATAACTGAGATCCTCTGTGTATGTACACATGTATGTTTGCTTTTGAAGCACAGGGAGCAGATTCTAGCTTGGGCTGAAGGGGTTTATATTACAGTTCTTTCTCTCTTTGTTAAGTATTAAAGACAAGGGCCACAAAGGCAAAGTCACCAGGATTACAGGTTCTTAGGTTTGATGCTTCTACTCCCGAAAATCTGTACACCAGGGGTCTCAACTCTTGCCCTTTCAGGGGCCAAGGCAGGCCGTGTGAAGTATAAAGCAGGCTGAGCAGTGACTCCAGTGGGCTCTCAGTGTCTCTTACATACATCTTCAGACACTTGTTGCCATGAGAAAATAACCAAGCTTGCCTCATTGCCTGATTTACCTGGAGAATTGAAGCATTGTGACTGAGGGAAAAAAATCAAATTTGCAAACACAATACAACCCAAACATATCTATCGGACAGATACAACTCATTGGCTGTCATTTATAAATCATATCTGTTCTAAATAACTTAAGAGTCATCAGTAAGAGGTTTTTGTTTCTTCCTCTTGTAAGAAGGAAGGGGAGCTATGGGAACTCCCAGAGTTGCGGGATCATATAATAAAAGAATGTATTTATTTTCTAGTGTATAGTTCCAGTATTGCATATTTTCTACTTAAGATGGGTTATCTCTTTGCACTATCCAATATTTAAGGCACTGGCTATGTGTAACTAATTTAAACTTAAAGTTAAAAAATCAAAAGTTCCACCATTAATTTTTACCAACCACATTTCAAGAACTCAGTAATCACATGTGTTTGGTGGCCACTGGTTTAGACAGAACAAAATAGAGTATCTCCATCATGCCAAAAGTTCTGCTGAACAGTCCATTTCTAGATTCTTAGACTTTGGCATCCTGGACTATCTTGTAAGTAAGATATGAGTATACTCATCTAGTAAAACTGAATGGTCTGCCTCCCCAGAAATTTCACAACGGACTCTTTTGCCTACGTGATTGAAATTGCTGCCACATGAATTCTGTAATACAATATAATTCTTACTGTTGTTGTTGTTAGGTCTGTTGAGTCGGTGTCTAACTTATAGCCACCCTATATACAACAGGTGAAACATTATTGTTAGTGCTTCTCTGCTATTCATAGGGTTTTCAATGGCTTTCAATGGATTATTTTTTGGAGTGGGTTGTTGGGTCCTTTTCCCAAGCTTGCAGCACCCAGTGTTCCCAGGCCATCTCCCATCCAAGTACTAACCAGGCTTGACACTGCTTAGCTTCCAATATTTGATGGGATTGGACACCATAGTGGTACTGCTGCAAGCAATTCTTACTAAACAATGGTAATACAATGATTTTCCTGAGAGTGAGTGCTAATCTGTACCCTTGAGGCATTGTTATGACCTTTGCATTAAAATCAAATAAGGATATATTTTAAAAATCCATATATTTGGACTCCATGTCTAATTTACCAGTGCCTTAAAGAGTTAGGAACAGACATGCTTAGACTATTCCAGCCTGGGGAATACCCACAGGCCTGAGTTATAATCAATTAGTATCTTGGTGAAAGCTTGTTTGCATTTCTTCTGACTTCTTTACCACTGAATTTCTTAGTGGCCATTTATATTGTTACCCTGGCAGAGTGAACTTAAGGAAACAAGAAAATCTGAGTATTGTTCCATCTAGAGAGAAGGAAGGTATGTTTTTCAGGACTGACAAAGCTTTCATTCACATGTGGATATCCAGGCCTCCTATTCCCATTGTTTTATGATTCCCCCAAGGTTAACTTTATTCTTTGAATTTACAGTGCTTATGGGGCATGACTTCTTTTACATGACACCCAGGTGCTAAGTAAGAACGAGTTATTAGTGCAGCATGAGTGGGGTGAGTCCCATCTCTGACAACGAACCCCACTGCATATACTTCCCAGCTCCTCCCAAGAAGCCCCTGAGGCTTTACAAATGGGAATCCTGGGGACCTGTTTGATCTCCCAGTATTCCACAATGCTGGGCTATACTAGCATAGATTGGGTACAAGGTGATCTTGTTTTTTTCCTAGGTGAATTGGAATAGCGAATCCCAGAGAAGGGCAGACCCACCTGGACACTACTGACAGTAGCAGCAACCAGGTAGCAGTAGGCAGGGGGAACTCAGGATAAATGCTGTGGGTGCTACTATGAACATTCTTAGGACTGACTCTTAATGGTCTTACCTGTGGCACCACAGAATAGCCATGCACAGGTCTTACTGATGACCAACAGCCTCCATAAGGTCACATCAATTCCTGAAAAGACTACTCAAAGCAGACCCATGACACTATTCTATCTGTCATTCATTTAACATCATGCCTTTCACCCTTTGTTGAACAGTAAAAGGACCTGAGGGAATTCTAAAAACTGTAGGTCCTCAGATTGTCACATGTCAAGTAAATCAGAGTGTTTGGGGTGGGAGCCAGGCATCAGAAATTTTAAAGATCTCAGGTAACACAATATGCAGAAAAACTATGGGAGCCACTGCTCTCACACCAAAAGCATCCTTGGACAATGACTATTGTCTGGGTCTTAGAATATTGCACAACAAGGTTCAGAGAACCTGGCCACAGTTCACTTTTCTGATTAATTCCTCCACTTTTGATCCTGGACTGCTGGAGTTGGACCTCCCTCTTTGTTCCTATATCCATTGTGGCACTTCATGATATTGACCATTAGCTGCTGTGATTGTACCAGTGGCTCAAACTTGTTTGTTTTGCTTAAGCCCTTCAATTAGCCCAAAAATATCCCACCACTGGGCCATTTCCAGGTGCCTTACTGTTGACTCATAAAGATGATGTGTTTGGTCATTAAGGGAGAAGGGAACTCCTGTTATCTCTTGTGCTTCTTCAGACCATTTACCACAATAACAATTTCATATGCAATTGGGAATTGAATGCACATTCTTCCCTAAAATCACACTAAGAGCAACAAGGAAGGGAACTGTGTCCTTTTCATCATCTCTGATATACTGCAGAGCACCTGGTACAGATTTGGCATTCACAACTATTAAATAAACTTAGACCCTGGGTAGAATAATTTCCTTTATAATAGTGCCTAGTAGGGTTAACTCAGTTGGTAGAGGAATGCTCTGTGTTCTTTGAGGCCCTGGATTCAGTCCCCAGCACCACATAAAAGGGAGAAGGACCTGGCAACCCACCCACAAAGCAATCCTGAAACAATCTGCCATTGAAAACCCTATGAATTGCAGAGAAGTACTGACATAGTGCCAGGTATGGCACAGTATTGGGGTAGTATTTCCTTCTGTTGTACATAAGGTTGCTATGAATCAGACCTGACTCAACAGCATCTAACAACAACAACAACAACAACAACAACAACAACAACAACAACAAGTGCCTAGTGTGGGCAAAGAAATATTCCCAGCAAGAAAAATGACATAGTTCAAAAAATTTTTTTCCATCATCTTACAAAGTGACATAGTAAGATTCAAAACCACATGGTCCCTGTTTCTCACCCACCACAGTACTAGAGGTGGGGATTGAACCCAGGACCTCCGTGCATGCTAAGCAAATTCTCTACCACTGAGATGCACACAACCCCTTTTTCATTTTCTTATTTTGAGACAGGGTTTTACTAAATTGTGCAGCCTACCTCTGGCCTTGAACTTGCAATCTTCCTGCTTTAGCTTCTAAATTGCTGGGATTGTAGGTGTGCAACACAGCACTCAATCTCATTTCTTTTATTGTAATGCATCTAAAGTAATCAAATACAGAACTTCCCACATTTATAAGGTCAACTCAGCTTGTTTTTTTCCTGGGAATACTGCCTTAAAGAGTACTTGTCGCTATCAATACTACCTACCAGTGAAACTTGGTGTGAAAATACTTTGATAAGTGGAGAATGATTCTGAGGTCATATTAAAAGATAGTTTGGGTAAGCTAATGTGTTAGTCAATTTTCCATTGCTATGACAAAATAACAGAGAAAACAACTTAACGTGAGGAAAGATTCATTTGGCTCACAGTTTCAGAGGTTTCAGTTCATGGTCACTTGGCTCCATTGTTTCTAGGCCTGTGGTGAGGAAGAACATCATAGCAGGGAGTACATGGTGGAGAGAAGTTGCTCATCTCCTGGTGCCCAACAAGGACGTGGGGGGAGGGAGGGAGGGAGCGGCAGGAGACAAAATGTACCTTTCCAGGGGATGCTTCCAGTGGCCTACCTCCTCCAACCAGGCCCCAGCTTCTGAAGCCTCCATCACTTCTCAGTAGCCCATTAAGTTCTGAATCCACAAGTAGATTCACTGATAAAGTTAGAGCCCTCACAATCCAGTCACCTCCCAAAGGTTCCACCTCTCAATATTGCTGCACTAGGAACCAAGTGTTCAACACATAAGCTTTTGGAGGGCATTTAAGTTCCAAACCATAAGGGCAAATTATCCTTTTATTGTCCTTATTTGTTATGCTCATTTAACATCTTTCTGTATTAACTTAAATCTCTTTTGTTTTTGTCAGAATACAGATAGCTAGATATTCCCTGTATGGTGATTGAGAGTACACAGAAATCTCTACTCAACTCCCAGTTGCCATAGGTGAGCATCATATCCAATGTACACAGCTGAATATTTATGGGGAAAGTGAATTCTAATTAGGAGTAAAATAGGAGAATCATAACAGTAAAAGCTTTTCTTTTAAACATTCAAAAAGGGAAAATCTTTTTTTCCCAACAAAAAAGAGGATAAATGGCATTACTATAAACTCCACTAGGCAAAGACTATGATTTTCAGGACTGTTGTTGGAATTTTTTCTTAGGGCAACCTATTGAGATTTCTTTAAAAGGCCTATCAGATATTATGGTGAATACCAAATACATTGTGTCCCTCAGTCCATGCCTATAAGCTGTACAATTTAACCTACTTAGGCTAGGAGGGTAGCTCCATGGTAGAGTACTTATTTAGAATGTGCAAGGCCTTGGGTAATCCTCAGCATGCACGCAAGCACACACACACAAACACACCACAGATACACACAGCTACTTGGACCCCAAATATCTGATCTTATGAAACAAATAGATGACAATGACAAAATGTATACTTTAGTATCACAAGAGATAGTATAGATCAACATCCTCTAGAGATTTGGACAAAGAGGAGAATATTTGGGGCTAAATTGATTAGGAAAGGCATTATGAAATAGGTGAGAAAACCTGACATGATCAAAGATGGGAATTGGTGAGAGTAGAAAGGAAGCCATTAAAATTGTGTTGAAGAATGGAAGGAGCCTAGAGTATGGTACTAGCAAAGAAGCAAGAATGAATATACATGTTTATAGAACAGGAGGAATTCTGACTGTTTTGCTCTGAAAAAGTGCACTAATTGTGCTCAACCAATGATATAGGAGGATGCAAAAATTTTATCTACCAACTTGATTTAGTCAGGTAAGAAAAACATGCAGAAATCAGTAAACCATATTGGCAGTGCAGAGGCTTTGCCAATGGTAGTTGACACTTCTTTTGCTTGGCAAAATTGTCTCTGTTATCTGGCTTTTAAAGGAGAATGCCCTTGTTCTCCTTTTATAGTGAACCTTTTGGGTAGCAAATAGAAGATAACTGCTCTTTATTCAAGGTAACATGAATAAGTCCAAAATAATCAATATTTCATAGCTGCAGTTCATTTATCCTCTGCTTCAGAATTTTGCTAGGAACTATCTTACCACACACTGGAAATCAAAAAGATATGATCATCTTATTTGGTAACAATTTTGATGGGAGAATGTCAGAAACATTATGTGAAATAAAACTTTTAAGTGAGGGGAAGAAAAAAATTGCTCTCTCAATTTTTCTTTCCCTTGTCTGAGCTTATAGCTGCAAGCTGTTAAGGACTGTAACAGCAACTGCATGGGTTCCCAGAGAAAATGAGATGAGCCCTCTCAGTATCTGTAAATATTTCTAAGTATTTTGGTTCTTATGTGTCTTAAGTATGAATTTTGAATAAGGGTTTTATTCAAGTACAAGGCTCCTTACTCATTTTCCTACAATAAGCTTAGTTAATGGTATTCAACTATCTTTTCTCCTCAGCAACATAATGCCATTGTATGAAATAAATTCTCTAAAAGGAAATTTTTTTCTCACACAGCTTTTTAAAGCATGATGGTTGAGTGTTTGATGGAGGAAATGAGTTAAAAATAAAATGAGAGGTTTGTACATTTCTATTTGATAGTCAGTGGGATATAATTCTGCTGCCACTCCTACTCAGACTCCTTTCCAGATTTGTGAGTCGCCATAGCCAATTTTCTCCTCACATCTCTGTCCTGGTAGTTGCCAGTGATTGCTTGTTATTATTCTGATTTCTGAGTTTTATCAGCACATAGTTCCAGAGAAGCCTGCAGCCATACCACTGTGGTGTTCAATCCCATCAGATCATGGAAGCTAAGCAAGGTCAGGCCTGGGTAGTACTTGGATGGGAGACTGCTGGGAATACCAGGTGCTGTATGTTTGGGAGAAGGACCCAGCATCCCACTCCCAAAAAATAATCAGCCATTGAAACCCATGTGAATAGCAGAGAAGTACTAACAATAGTGTTTTGTCTGTTGTAGTAGGGTTGCTATGAGTTGGATATTGAGTCCACAGAACCTAACAACAACAACTTGGTTCCAGAATGGTCTAAAGTTCATGATCAGCAGCCACATTTCTTTCCAGGAGTCCATTCAAACTATTCAGTAAATATCTCTCTGGTGTATGAGGCATGTATGAGGCCAGGAAGATGGTTTGAGAGCCACCTGGCACAGGTATTTTGGAACCCCATCTTTTCCACTTCATTTCCCACCCCCCTCAGTGCCTTCTGCGGTTTTCTCCATAGCACTTACAAACACTTGACAAGGTATATTCCTTGTTCAGTTTGTTTGTTGCCTGTCCAGTCCATGAGAAAGTGGGTTTTGTGAGGACATGTGTTTTGATGATTCAGTTCACTTCTGTAACTCCACTACCTAGAATAGAGCCTAGGTCACAGGAAGCATTTGATAACTTTATAGGATGAATCCTATAGAGCAGTGGTTTTCCACCAGGGACAACTTTGCCCTCCAGGTGCTTTTGGCAGTGTCAGGAGACTTTTTATTGTCAGGTTCAAGGAGCAGAGATGGAGAGGTCTAGAGCCACGGGCATCCTGTGGTGCACAGGACAACCCGCCTCATAACAGGATAATCTGGCCCCAAATGTCACTAGTGCTATTTGGAAAATCCTGACATAGAGCACAGAATCCTCCAGAGTTCTGCCAAGAAAGCTGCCTGCCTCTGCCATATCTCCTGGACGATGGTGCTTTCTTTCTCATCTCCTGGTCATACATATCTACTTGCATTTTGTTGTTCAGAAACCAAGATCTCTCATTTGTTCTCTTGCAGTTATCCATTTTAACACGATTTCCCAAAGAAGGGGAGAAAAGTGCCCATGCTTGGTTGCTGTCTTGAACTTGAAACTCTCATTCTTACCTTGTTTTTATTACCTTTTACAAGGTGCCTTCAATATGGCTCTATTCAATACTGTATTATTTCTTTGAATTCTTAAGACTAGTTACCATCAGCTTGGGCCATTCGGTAATAGGGCTATTACTCTAAAAAAAAAGAGATCTGCAAAATAACTATAGCTTAAAGCAGGTGAAAATTGATTTCTCTTCAGTGTAACATTTTCAAACTCAGAAGTAACTTCAGTAAAAGGATGCACTTGCTTCATGTGATTATTCAGATG
>VMDO01001110.1:105861-133361 GCA_007922755.1 Pedetes capensis | reverse complement strand
AGCTTCAAGTTTCTGAACAATGATTATGTATCCATGATACTCATGAGGGACTGGGGTTTAGCTGGGGTTTAGTTGGTAGAGTACTGCACCTTAATCTCTGAGGCCCTGGCTTCAATTCCTAGCACCACAAAAAATGGTAGAAGGATGTGGCAGCCCACTCCCAAAACAATCCTAAAACAATCAACCATGGAAAACCTTATGAGCTGGACTCCATTCATGGGTCGCTATGAGCCAGACCCCACTCTATGATACTTAACAGCAAGCTACTCATGAGTCTTTTGCTTGCTTAGTTGATTTTGTTTTCTCGTTTTTTAAACTGTGCTGTTCCTGTGTCTACATTCTTCTTTATTCAGATGCATGTAGTTTTCACCTTTAATGGGTGCAGTGATGTCATTTATGTAAAGTAATTCAAAATTAAGGAAATCTCTTACTAATAGTCACACTTCCAAGTCAAATGTCCCCTTTATGTGAAGTCAGTATTTCTCCCCATGGATTTCCAGGCTCATTTCAAAAGTTTCATGGGAGAATGAAATGCTGTTTTCCTTGGATAGAACAATTTTGGTGGCCCAATTACAGAGCAGTCTTAAAAAGAGAATTACAGAACATAAAAAGAAATATATATAGATAATAATTTTAGGCATTAGAACAGTACTACATGAAAAAGATGGTTTACACTGTAATATGTAAACATTTTAGGCTTGCATATATTTTCCCATTTTTCTACTAGGTTGGGTACTCTAAATGCAATTTTGATATTTTTAGCTATTTAAAGAGGAAAATAAAACCTTAGAGAAAATCCATCATCTCTCTAGTGCTCCCTTTTTACCCTCCCTACCCTCCACCCCCATCTTTTAAAAAGAAACTCAGTCCTGGTGCGGCTAGGTATATGGCACAAGGGAAAGTAGTTAAAGAAGAGGAGGGATTGTGTGGCTACTACTTTGCAGCTTAGCCAACTAATGGGATTGGAAGCTACAGTAAGGTTGTGGGATTGGGGAGGGAACTTGTTTGAGCTGAGGGGCAGGATGAAGTGGATGAACTTTTCTAGAAGCTGTATTTACATTTCAAGGTACTGATTCTTCTTAGGCAGTTTGTAGTACCTGGACAGGAGAGGCATGGTGTTAGGGAGGAGGAGCCCCTGGAGGTCATGGAGGGTAAAGTCCTTCTTACACCATGTCTTGGCATTGGCACGGCCTGTGAGGTGGAAGGGTTTTTTATTTCCCCCAATTATACAGATGGTAACCCTGAGGGTAGAAGTTTTTATTGACTTATCAAAGGTTGCAGAGTGAGGAGGAATATTCAAATTCATGTCTAAAAGGAAAAATCTATATGCTCAGGATATTATACAATACCAGTGGAATATACATGATAGCACACTTGAAACCGTCCCCTGGATGGCTTTGAGCTTCAGAACCATATGGGACTACATTTGCTGCATGTGTATGTATAGCTTTCTGAACACAATAATACAAATTAAATCCTTAAAATCACTCTGAAAAATGCGTGGCTAAAGCTATGCCTCTATGTTCAAATTAATTGAGGGAAGAAAACAAAACATGATTAAATGGAAAATAAAGCCTATTACATCAAATAAAGTAATGAATTATTCATTTTAAAATACCCAGTTTGACCCAGTTCCATTCGTTAAAATAGCACAATGTTTTTCTCCTGAGAAAAGCTTTTCTATATAAATATATCCATTCTCCCACCTTTTGTTTTTCTTCCTTAACTGAATAAAATCAATACGTGATATTTATTTAATTTGATTTTAT
Organism: Pedetes capensis; assembly: GCA_007922755.1. Taxonomy (NCBI): domain Eukaryota; kingdom Metazoa; phylum Chordata; class Mammalia; order Rodentia; family Pedetidae; genus Pedetes; species Pedetes capensis. The sequence goes on along the minus strand of VMDO01001110.1, from coordinate 131,592 downwards.
TTTTTAACTAGAATATTTCATAATGAAAGGGAATCTCAATAGTGTGAAATAGGATGATAGATGTGAAGATCGATATGTAAATTTATCAGTTTTAGCCACATAATCGGTTCAACTCCAATATAGAAATGTCATAATCAATAGTATAATTTTTAGTTTATCAAATAGATTTAATGACAGAACTGGCTGCCAAAATAGTGGTAAATCAAATAAAATAAAGGCATAGGAATTCAAAATGTGTTATTGTCCTCAACTCCATTGGTAACTGGTTTGTGACCTTGGCTAAGTCACTTAAAATCTCTAAGGCGTGCTATGCCTATGCTTTAAATATCTTGCCAACTCTAAATTCTACTTTAAATTCTAAATTCTTGCCAACTCTAAATTCAACTGCTAAATTCAACTCTAAATCCAGTTTTTAATTAGAAGTAGAACGTTCTGGTTCTTTGATTTTATAAAGCCAGGTATTTCCATGCTAACATTTTTAATAATATATATTTCCAGTAGCTCTTAGGGACAATGTAAAGTCCCCTTAGATTTATACCAGTGATTCTCAAAACGTGGTGCCTATGCCCTCAGCACCTGCATCACTTGAGAACTTGTTAAAAATGTAATTTCTCAGTCCCTACATCAGACTTCCTGGGAACAGGACCAGCAACTTGTGTTTTAACAACCCCCCTCCCAGCTAATTAGGAAACACCACTTTACGCTATGATATTAAGTGACTATTCCAAAGAACAGAATAATTCCCAGATCATTGGACTCAAAGTCTGCCTTGTGTGCATCCATAGAGGAACTCTTAAACAGAAAAGAGGGGCTCTGATGAATGGCTATGGAAGTTAGTGTACAAGGCACATCATACTTCCATTTCCTGATGGAATACTTTCTGATAGTGCCTCTGCATCTGAGTTTCCATCTCCTATCTATTTTCAGACTGGGTATTCATATGAGAATTTCAAATAAGTTTGCATTGTGTAATTATGGATGAGAAATGAATTGGCAACTTGTTGTTAGGTGCTGTCAGGTTGGTGTCTGACTCATAGCGACCCTGCGTACAACAGGAGAAACAGTATTATTAGTGCTTCTCTGCTATTCATAGGGTTTTCAATGGCTGATTGTTTATTGGGAGTGGGTTGCCAGGTCCTTTTCCCAAGCCTCTGCCACCTGGTATTCCCTGGAAGTCTCTTATCCAAGTACTAACCAGGTCTGACCCTGCTTAGCTTCCAAGATCTGATACCACAGTGGTATGGCTGTAGGCAAATTGGCAGCTAGAAAGTAAGAAAAAACACTCTTTTAAAATCCTATTAGTAGCTGGGTATGGCACTGCACACCTGTAATCCAAGCATTCAGGAAGATGAGGCAGGAGGATTTTGAGTTTGATGCCAGCCTGAGCTACATAGTGAGAGCCTATCTCAAAAGAAAGAAAAAGGAAGAAAGAAAAAAGAAAATCCTATTGGTAAATATCAGAAATTTTTTCTGGTAAACTCAGGTGTGCCACCTCACAGAGTAAGCTGTGAAAGGATGCTCCTAGAAGAATAGGAGACATTGAACTGAAATTAAAGCAGTAATTTGAGGTGTCTCTCTGGACAGTGAAGGTCATGGTGTTTTATTTATTGTTGCAATTATAAGAACAATAAACCTGCAACAGGCAGCAAGGCCCATGCCATTTTGCCAGCCTTCCACATGCTCCTGCTCTCTTCATCAGCACTTCTGATTTCCAGGGGCTTGAATCTAAAGAGCAGCCTCAGCAAGTGCACAGATTAATACATTTGCCCAGGAAAGAACAGTTTTGAACTGGCAGTTGTTGATAAAGGCATGTCACCCCTGGTTTTATTCTGTACTGGAAAGCCTGAAAGTGGAGATGGCAAGATTCTTTTTATCGCTTCCACATGGGCTGTCTTCATGGCATAAATGAAGAGACTAGGGGGCTGTAATCATTCCTCAACTCCTGAAACAAAGGAAGGTGGATTCTATTAGTCTAGGGGCCTTGGGGATTGGATATCTTCAGAAACATTCAGGACAGAAGGAAGCTGCACATTAAAAGGCCTCAGCGTTGATTAAAAGGTAAGAAAAAAAAGCTAGGGTGCTCTCGCATTTATCACATGGATTAATTATGCTGCTATCTTTGGCTTGCAGAATAGGATGCTATAAAGAATGCAGTGACCGTTTTGGTGTGTCGAGAATGCCCATTATTAATATGGATTAGGAAACAAAAGTGAAGTCACCCAGCAGTGACTTATGCCCATCAAAAGAGTTGTTGATGGAATGACATTATCTGTTTTCACACTCCAACAACTTCTGAATAATAATGTCTGCTTCTGCACTTGGGCACCTTTCTAGTGGTTCTGAGCTTTAATGGGATCCCTCCCTTCAGACTATATACCTCTCTCTTTTTAGTACTTTGTTTTTTTACATTTGATAAAGAAACCAATGGAAAAATTCACATTACCTCTTGTTAATAATCCTTCAATGGAATCTTCTTAGTGTGATCAGCCAAACATGTACTGCTCATCGTTATGATCCCAACCCACACTGTTCACCCCATGCCCTCTGAGTTCTGAACCCTCTGCTCTCCTCTGATGCCCAGAGGTCTCCAGGTCCTTTCCACTCCCACCTTCTCCTGTGTTGCTTACTCACTTTGCCTGGGAAATCCCACTCACTCTTCACACCACGCATCCTGCAGCTCTTATTCTAAAGGCCTATCCCAGGCTCGAAAGTACATCATGATGCCAGCCATATAATTTCAAGCAGCTTATGCATTTGCCTTGGTGTAATTATTTGATTAATGCCTGTATTCCAACATAGAGTCCATTATTTTTTCATCAGCATGTCCCAGCACTTAGCAGAGTGCCTGCTTGGCATAGCGTGAACAATAATACATGTCAAATTTTTTTGAGCAGGGAATGATATGATTGGGTATGTTGTAGAAAAATAACCTTGTAGTAAGTTTGGAGGTCAAATCAAAGAATGGATTTATTAATAATGGAGAGTTCTCTTAAGGAAATATTGTACTTTCAGAAAGGAAAATGAAAAGAAACCCTCTTAAATTAACATTTTTATTCATGTACTCACTTGCCAAACATTTATTGAGAGCCTGTAAGGGATATGCCAGATAGCATGCTAGCTGCCATAGCAATAAAAGGGCTCTTCCTGGAAAATGGAAAGGAGAGGTTGGATTCCAAAGGTGCTTTAGGAGTAGAATCAACAGGACCCATGCAGTAATTCTAGATGTAGGAGGAGAAGGAAATCAAGAGCAACATGAGCTTTCTAGTTCAGGGACTATGTAGAGGGTGATTTTATTATCCCAGTTTTAAGACTTATAGGAAAATATCCAGTGAGAAGAAAAGGTAGAGAGCTCAATTTTGAACATGCTGAGTTTGTGGTGCTTGTCAGGTTTCCAAGGGAAGCAGCTGATTGATTCATCACAGGTTTTGAAATAAAGTGTCATCGTTCAATGCAGAACTTCTGGTGGATTTTGAATGTTGCCCTGTAAAGACTGAAAGAGCAGAGCCCATTTAAACATAAAAATTTCCCTCAAAGGGAAAATGCAAATCATAGCAAGATTGTGTTTCTCAGGCATGGATTCCAGCCCAGGTTGGGCTTCATAGCGAGATTCCTTATACACACACACCCTCACACATCCACACCCACAAATAGACACATACACACACACATATAAACACTTGCAAATAGGCACTTATACCCAAAACCATGCACACACATACACACACCCAAACCAATATACACATATACACACACACACAAACCCACATGTACACACATACACACACATACAGAGACATACACTCACACATGCACTCACGTACATATTCACATACACACAAACACACACACATACACACATATACATGCACATACACATACTTATGCACACCCCCACATATACAGACATACACATACACATACATACACACACACACACCCAGATACAGACACACACACACAAATGCACACATATACACATATGAAAACACAAACACATACAAAAACACCTTGCACACATACACACATACATACATACATATACATATACATATGCACATACACACACATAAGCATATATACACACATATACATATAAATACACCTGCACACCCACCTACCCACATACATAAGCACACATATACATGTGTACACACATATATACACTTATGCCCACACCCACATATACACATATGCACATACACATAGACTCACATTCACACACACTCATACAAATGCCCACACATGCAAACATATGTGCACATACACGTAGAACACACACTTATACACACATACACTCATACAGAACCACACACACATACATACCCACACCCATATACACCCACACTTACATACACATACACACACATGCACACATCCCCCACGCAAACACCTGCACACACATACACACTCATGCACACACCTTACACCCACACCCATATACATACACATACACACTCATACACACACATACATTCCACCCACATACACACACACAAACCCACAGCCACACCCACACATACACACTCCTCTACACAACCCTACACACACATGCACACATATACACACAAACACCCCTACACAGACATACACATAAAATGTAGGTGTTAATTTAACGCTTTCTTCTTCAACCCTTACATAATGTATATTTTAAATGAGAAACAGTAAACACATAGTTTCTTTTTGTAAAGAAATACATTTCAGACTGGGCATGGTGGCATACACCTGAAATCCCAGCACTCAGGAGAGTGAGGCACGAGGCTTATGAGTTTGAGGCTAGCCTGGGCTATGTAGCAAGATTGTCTTAAGAAAGAAAAATCAAAACAAAAAGCCCCCCAAAACTAAAAATAATACAATTTCTTGAATAATATAGGTTATATATGAAGAAAAAAGAACAGTTTTATGTAGGAATCTAAATAATATAGCATTCTTATCAAGTAGTAATTATATATAATCTAGAGCATACAATTATAATTGTGAGTGTAAATTATAAAACATAAACTATATAAAATACACATTTGTCTCTTAAAATATGTAACAGATTATTCTATCTTTCATTTTTCCTTAATGTATGGCTCTAACACTTGTTCCTTTTAAGCAATGCTTAGGAATGTATGTGAACCCACAAATATAATGGTAAGTATTTTGCAGTAAGCTTCAAAATCTTAAAGAGATCTAGGAAAGGCATGGTGCTAACCAGTAAAACCCTGGGTGTATTGTGTGAGCCAAAGGCTTTATCTAAAATGAGAAAGATTCAAATGAGTGGCAAGAGAAGCATGTGGGGCTTAGCTGACTATAAGAGGACACAGGTGTGCATCAATAACACAAATGCACACAGAATTATCTAAGAACACTTTGCCTTGCCAACTCTTCAGAATCACATGAAACTTGGGCCAGGCATGCAGCAATATTGAAACAGACCAGATCTTGTATTTCTTTTCTGGTGTCTTTTATACTGGGTGCATTTGTTTTTAGTTTAATAAGTTATTTAAATACTAGAGTAGAATTTAATAAACTAAAATTTGCCTGGAGTTGGTTTCACTGACTTCTTGGCTTAAACTGAGGCAGTTTTTATTTCTTGGTCATTCAGTTTGTTGATGGCTCCTATTTTAAGAAAAAGAAATTCTTTCTTCACATGATCATTTAATAATTTGCTATTTAGAAGCTACTTAATGGTGAGCTAACCATGCTGGACTTTAGGTAGGAGAGAAAAAGTCATGACAGTGGGGGTTACAGCTGAAAGGAATTTCACATGTAAGATATGGGGAAGAATGTGTAAAGATACAGGCATAACAGAGAGCATGGGTTCTTAGATTGTGGCAAATAGCTCAGCATGGTTGGGTGTCTGAGCTGGAATATTGTTTAAATGTTGTGAGTGGTAGAGTTGTTGTTGTTAGGTGCCGTCGAGTCGTGTCTGACTCAGTGACCCTCATAGGGTTTTAAATGGCTGATTGTTTCTGGATTGCCTTGGGAGTGGATTGCCAAGTCCTGCTCCCATTTTTGTGGTTCTGGGAATTGAAATTGGGACCTCAGAGACTGCAGAATGGCAGTCTACCAACTGAGCTAAATCCCAGCCCAAGTGGTAGAGTTGTTGTTGTTGTTGTTAAGTGCCATCTAGTCCAGTCCAACTCATAGCGACCCTCATAGGGGTTTTCAATGGCTGACTGTTTCGGGATTGCCTTGGGAGTGGGTTGCCACGTCCTTCTCCCATTTTGCGGTGCTGGGAATCAAACTCGGGACCTCAGAGATGGCAGAGCAGCGCTCTACCAACTGAGCTAAATCCCAGCCCTTAGTGGTAGAGTAGGCTGCATAATTGGTGATGGTCAAACTATGGTGAGCCTTAAATGGCAAGCTAAGGTGTTAATATTTCCAAAAGTCATTAGGATATGTATCCTAAACTGTGCAAGAACTTTCACTAAAAGAATTTCACCTCATTTGAGGTTTCTAAAGATAACCTAGCCTGCAGCCATAGCCCTGTGGCATCTGATCCTGTCAGATTTTGGAAGCTAAGCAGGGTCGGGCCTGGTTAGTACCTGGATGGGAGACCGCCTGGGAAAACCAGAAGCTGCAGGCTTGGGAGAAGGACCTGGCAACCCCCTCCCAAAAATCAATCTGCCATTGAAAACCCTATGAACAGCAGCAAAGCACTGACAATAGTGTTTCCCCTGTTGTACAGAGGGTTGCTATGAGTCGGATACCGACTTGATGGCACCTAACAACAACAACAACAAAGATAACCTTGGCCACAATGTGAAGGACGGTTTGGATGGTGAGGCAAGAAGCCAGAAAAGAAAGCAAGATGGCCCAGGAAGAAACTCGTGGAGCAATTCAAATGGGACTCATGAGTATTTGAGCCAAGGTCAAGGGTTTAAATGTGGAAAGGAAAGGAAGAAGTAAGATAAATCTAAAAGCTGGCTTCTGAGGATGAAGGATGAGGAAGAATCCCAGGGTAACTGGGTTGATGGGAGGTGTATTTGTTCGCTAAGCTTTCTATAAGGAATCTTGTACTGGGTGGCTTAAATAATAGAAATTTTATCGTCTCACAGTTCTGGAGGCTAGAAATCTAAAGACAAGGTGTCAAAAGGGTTTGTTTCTTCTGAGGATAGCCAGAGACAGTCTGTTCTGTTCCTTTTTCTTAGCCTCTTTTTGTTTGCTGGCAATTGTTGGCATTCCTTGCATGCAGAAGCATCGTCTCAGTCTCTGCCTTCATCGTCATATTCTCCCCACATGCATGACCACTGACAATTGCCCCTTTTATAAGGACATTTGTCATAGTGGGCTAGGTGCCCACCCTACTCCAACATGACTTCATCTTAACTAATTACATCTGCCATGACCATCTCTTCAAGTAGGGCCACATCCTGAGGGACTGAGGTCAGTGTTACATTCATGGAAATAAGGAATGCATAGAGATGAATCAGTTTTTGTGGGAAAGCGACGAATTCATTATTGTTTACATTGTGCCTGGGGTGCTTAAGGGCATATTCAAGTAGCAATTTTTCTCTAGAAACTGATTTGTGAATCTGGGCCATAGAGACCAGTGCTGCTCAAAAAGAGAGGCTTTGACCACACTGCCTACTATAATCTTTTTCATTTATCTTTAGTTAACTTAGAAAGCATTTTAAATTACAGTAAAAAAGGAAAAAAAATTGGATATTAATTGTATATTTTAAAATCAAAAGGAATGAGCAAAGTAAATAAATATAGGGGTCCCTTCCTAGATGAATTTTAACAGCTTGATCTTATTTGATGAGTTGTGATTAATGGGAAGCCAGCCCATACTTGGTGGAAAGAGCTGTATCTTTTAGTTTTCTTCAGATTATTTTGATTCTATAATATGACTGACATATTTCCATATACCCCCAAAATAGCATCTTGTGTGATATTGAAGTTTGGTCTAACAGTTGTCTTTAGAATTCTAGAACATTTAATCAAGTCCTTAACATATTATTATTTACAATAGATGTTCTGATTTTAAGGAAAATATTTCTAAGAAAACATTTATTTTTTTCATATATATAACTCTTCATTACCCAACATAGTACCTTATTTGTGGTAGATTCCTGTTGTAGAAATGTTTGGGATATAGGCTTTGAAAAGAATTTCTATAACCCCATATTTGCATGTAGCATATTGTTGTTGTTGTTAGGTGCCGTCGAGTTGGTATCCGACTCATAGTGACCCTCTGTACAACAGGGAAAACACTATTGTCAGTGCTTCTCTGCTGTGCATAGGGTTTTCAATGGCAGATTGATTTTTTTTGGGAGGGGGTTGCCAGGTCCTTCTTCCAAGCCTATAGCTTCTGGTGTTCCCAGGCGGTCTCCCATCCAGGTACTAACCAGGCCCGACCCTGCTTAGCTTCCGAGATCTGACAGGATCGGATGCCACAGGGCTACAGCTGCAGGCTCATGTAGCATATAGGTCTCCCTATAATGCTCTCCTTACTCTTTGCATGGGGACATGTTATATTTGCTAAGTAGCCTAAGTGATGCTAGAAAATAAGTATAACTCAGTTGTCAAGTCTTTGTTTCCTGTGGCATGAACACTGTTGTTAAGCAGGGGCATCTGCTAATTGTCAGAAATCTCTGAGGTTGTGACCTATGTAATTCGTGCAGGCAAAAGCCTTCTCTGTGTCTCTGCATGTGCCAGGCACCTGGGGATTATACAAAAGCAGCATATCAGAAGGTGATTTCTATGGAGGCAGCTAACAACCAAGATTGTTGGAGTCACATTGTCCTCAAATCCAAGCTCAGCTCCTCTCTGGTGGTGTGAACTTGAGCAGGTTGTGTGACTTCTGTTAGCCTGGATTTTTCTCTATGAGATGGAGATTATAGTAGCACCTCCTCCTTAGGGTTCTTATGAGCACAATGATAGTAAAGAGATTAAATCAGGTGGAAGAGCTCAGGAGATAGTAGATATTGTTGTAAATGTTTTCTTTTTTTTGGCTGGGGTGGGGTGTCGGGGTGTGGGGTGTGTTGTTGAACTCAGGGCCTTGAGCATGATAGGCAAGTGTCCTTCCACTAAGCCACATCCCCAGCTCCCTTTTGGAAATTTTTATTTTGAGTCAGGGACTCCTTAAATTGCCAGAGGCTGTCTCTGGCCTTGAATTTGTGATCTTCCTGCCTCAGGCTTCTGAGTAGCAAAGATTACAGGCGTGTGCTGTGACCTCCTGCAGATACTGTTCTCAAGATTACCATCACAATCGTACTAGAAATCCAAGGATCCTATGAACTTCACAGACCTATTAAAAATCATTCTAGCAAACAGGATTAAGGGGAGATGAAGTCATTATTGCCTTGGGTATTTGGAGTGGCGAGGGGCTACCACAGGTGCTCCGGTGACCCAGGAATGTTTGTAGAAGGAGAAAAGGCTTCAGTGCCCCTCCAAAGATGGATTCTGAAAAGAAGATTGAAGGGATGGAATAAAAATGAACTGTCAAAACTCTATTATTTTAGGCACTTGACTGATTTTGACTCCTCTGAAATCTGATCCTCAACACAATTTCTGCAGAAGCATTGGTCCTCACAATATTTACTATTGTAAGCTTCATCAAACAGCCAAGTGATTTCTTGAAAAATAGGGGTCTTGACCTTTGCCTTCCCCTTGGTGGGGAACTTAATCATTCTTGGTGAATAATATTGACTCTATCTGCAGGCCTAGGACTTGGGACTGGAGTTCACATGAAGGCCTTGCCCATTTTTCTGCAGTACAACTCTTCAAATAATAGCCAGTGACTCTTTCTGCTGAGTCCAGGTCCCTGGCAGAGAAGGGAGGATGCAGGACACATTGAAGAGCCTCTTGCTGGCCTGGGTTTCTGGATTGTGACCCTACTGCTACATTGTGATAAACATGGGCATTTTAGAATTTTTTGTCCCTTGAGAACTGATTACAATTTTTACCCCTTTCTGTAGGTTTCGAGGGTGTTTTACATAAAACTGTTCACCACTAAAATTTTTTATTTGGAGTTTTGAAATGATTGAAAGAAATGTAGCATAGGAGTTTAAATTTTGGTTTGATTCTGTCAAACCCAAGTCCTAATTTATTAGTTGTAGGTCCCTGAGCAAGTGATTTGTCTATACTAAGTGTTTTATTCCCTCATTTGTTCTATAGGAATGGATAATAATGCCCCACTTATTGATATATTATTTGCTGCCAAAAGTTTTTGGCACATAATAAGCCCTAAATAAAGTTTAGCTATTTTTCTTTGTACTATTGGGGGGTTGAACCCATGGCTTCATGCATGCTAGCCAGGTGCTCAAGCACTGAGAAGTACCTCTAGCTTCCTTTTTAAATCTTTTAATTTTGAGACAGGGTCTTGTTAAGTTGCATAGTCTGCCTCTGGCCTTGAACTCACAATTGTCCTGCCTCTGCTTCCTGAGTTTCTGAGATTACAGGTGTGAACCACTGTGCTGGGCTGTTTAGACATTCACAGTTTCAGTGCCACAGCCATTATAACCTTATGCCTCTACTGCCAGGAACTTCATTTCTTTGACTTTTAAGTTATCACCGTGGAATGATAGGGTATCCTGTGACAGAGAGTGGCCACTTCTGAAAATGTTTTCTATCTAGACCATGGAACTAAGGCCCATCCATCCCCCACCACTTTTTCTTTTTTAATTGCTTAATTTTTCTTATTGCCACAATTTTAAGCAATCACCTAAAACAGTAAGTGCTTCTCCATTAAGTGGCTAAACAGAGTAGGCATTTATTTGGCATGTGAATCTGAAGGGCAGCAATTGAGGCTGAGGGGCTTGGTGGTCTCTGTGTACTTCCTTCTGTGTCTAGGAGTCAGCTGGCCACTGACTGATCTAGGCTAGGTCTGGGATCATTTAGATCTCTTCCACCCATCTTCTGTTCTTCCCCTGGGACATGCTGGTTGGTCTAGATATGTTCCCATGGTGACAACAAGGGTACAAGTCTGGGAAAGTCCAATTGCCTAAATGTTTCACTAGACTCTGCTTGCATCACATTTACGTGCATATCATTCATCACAGTAAAACACATGGCTGAGCTCAGAGTCCAGAGGCAAGGGAGATGCCCCTCTGTCTTAGGATTCTCCAGAGAAACAGAACCAATAGAATATATACACATACATATATATATATATATATATATATATATATATATATATACACACACACACACATATATATATATATATACACACATATATGTACATAGAACAGACACATATATATGCATATATACACATATGTATATACACATAGATATGTGTGCACACACATGTGTGTATATATATACATGTATACACGTGTGTGTGTGTGTGTGTGTGTGTGATTTATTAGATTGGCTTCTAAAATCAGAATCTGAATAGTCCCACAATGACCATCAACAGACTGGAGAGACAGGAAAAGCAATCACTGCTCAGCCCATGAAATTGGAAGCCTCAGGAGGAAAGACACCAATGACACAGCTCCAGGCTGAGGCCAAAGACCTGTTAGCCCCCTGAAGAGTTGCTGATGCAAGGCAATCTTCAGGGGCTGGAGAACCTGAAGCCTGATGTCCACAGGAAACAGCAGCAGCAAAGCATGCCCTCTCTAGAAGGGTTCAGTTCCAGTGATGCTTCCTTCTCCTTCCACTCTTTCATTCCATTGGGGCCGGCAGCCTACTGGCTAACCCCGACTTAGTTCAGTGATCACATGCTAACCCTCTCACAGACACACCAGAGGCATGCTGTGTCCATTTTGTAGATGGCTCTCAATCCAGTCAAGTTGACAACCAAAATTAGCCATCACTCTTTCCATGAGGAGGTGATGGTTAATTTTGGTTGTCACCTTGACTGGATTGAGAGCCACATGGAAGAGAGTATGAATGTAAAGTAGAAGGCAGGGGTTGGGGTGCATTATGTGACCTACTGCAACTGTAAGTGAGAGGCCCATCACCTCAGGACACCTAGACTGAATTCTGGGAAATAGACTTTTGTCGTCATTTGACTTTTTCTTTGAAGACACTTGGCTTGCTTTAATGTCTGGTTGTGGCATCCCAAACAGCAGTCCTGCAGAAAGCCTCAGTGATTCTCATCCAGGCACAAACTGAGATTTAAAAAAATAATAATAACCTGGACTCTTGTTTCAAGAGTACAGACTCTGCTCAGTAGCAATAATTATTGCCCACTGTTTTGAATAAGTTGTTACTGATTAAACAACTAGGATGGGGTTGACTTGAATTTTCTATGGATGCTCTGAATTATGCCATAGAGATTTGTGTAAGACTATTTTGTCTTAAGCAACAGAATAGGCATCTGAGATTAGATTTCCTGACACTGTCCTCATGGGTGAACAGAGGCAGACTTGTATCCAAGAAACTCCATTTAAATTTGGCCATGATGACATTAATAGAGTGCTGAAGGGTTTGAGAAACTCTGGCTGTGTAAGCATCCCCTTCTAGAACTTACAGCAGTTCATGCATGTCAGCCTCTCTCATGCAGTTTAGGGCAGAGCTATATTTCACTTGGTTGCTATTGATTGCCTTTCTTTGTGTTTTATTTAATTATTCTTAGGTAAAACAATGAATACATGCTCCTGAAAAAACCATCCACCACAGCTGGTCTTTAGAGGAAACATATCTTGCTCTTTAGTCTCCAACTTCCAGCTTCTTAGTCCCCCAGGGAAATTCCTTAACCCACTGAGCGGCGGTGGGGTCACAGTCAGGGCTCATGTGCCCTCATTTTCATGCTGCATTCCTCACAGAGGCCTCGAGTACTTTAGGAGCTGATAGAGTTTGGCTGTCATTTGAAAATGTTTTCCTTCTAACTGTTTTCATTTAGAAGCTAATTTATACTGTGCTTTCAAGTAGGCTCAACTCCATTTCACATCTCTGACATGTAGCATACACATTGCAGTGATGGGGGTGGAGGGAGACAATTCAGTCAAAGGATGTTTTCTCCATGAAGGAAATGAATACTATTTGTTCATCTTGCAGTTCAGGATTCTGGGCAAATGATGATGTTTGGCAAAAGCCCTGGCAAGACAAAAAGATAAATAAATTGCATGGTGTGAGAACAGCCTTCTCAATATTAAGGTTCCTTTAAAACAGTGGGTATTGGCTGCGGGCAAAATATTAAGCTGCAAATCACTGGTTTGCAACTCCTTGATCATCAGTTGTAATCCCAAGAACATATTTAATTTCCTATTTAGTCCTAATTTCTCTTTGTTCCTTAATGATATTTCTCTCCACTCAAAATAAGCCATCTGTTGGCAGCAGCCCACAGAAAACAGATCCTGCACACTCAGTAATCTTGGAGTGAGGCTGTTACACTGCGAGCATGACAAACTTGGCTCTTTGGAATCACAGAGTCACCTTCTTTAAAATCCCTAATCTTTCTTTTTCTTTTTCGTTTTTGTTTTTGTTTTTGTTTTCTCCTTTTTCCTCTATGGCATATATAGTATTGGAAATAAATCTTGTTTAATTGTATTTTCTGAAACGTTTGTGACCAAAGGCCAAGCCTTTGTATTCAGGGAAGGGATAGAGAATTCACAGCTCTGGTTGGAGGTACATTTCGCCATTTTTCTTAACCATCAATTTAATAAATCCCTGGATTTGCCTTTTTTTTTTCCTCAAGAAAAAATAAAACTGGTACAATAGACCAGAAATCAAAGCTATGGCCGAATAATTTCTTCCTCTTGAAAGTTGTGAGTTGGATGGGCAGAGAGTGGGAGAAAGAGTAGTATGATATGGCTCTGAGAGAATATGGCTATTCAAACAGACCCTATCCCTATCCAGCCATTGGCCACACTTTTACCTGCATTTGAACAGCATTGCTGGTGGAAAGAAGGGACTCGTCAGCCAGGGATGAGCACAGTGATAGCTAACACCCCTTGACCTATAACTGTGTCCAGACTCTATGTTCAATGATCAACTATGCTTTTTTCTCCCTTAATTCTCTCAACAACCCCACTGAGTTTCTCATGATATTATTTGCTCTGTGCATATGAGAAAACAGCCTTGGAGTTCCATAGTTATTAAGCCTCAGAATCTGAATGACAACCTGGGCAGTTTGATTTCAGGGTTTCTCCACACTGAGGCTAAAATTGGCAACAGGTTAAAAATGCAGTTGTTTTATCCTGCACAACTGCCGGGAACCTCCTAAGAATAAGAAAAAGAGTTCAGATTCACTTAAAAGAAAGTGTTAGAAATATTGAAACGGGCACCAAGGCCCATCAGTGCAAAGGTGAGCGAGGTAGAGGAGCTTTTGATCTTCCCTTTTTGCTCCCTCATGTTTTGAAATACAATTCCTTTTGAAGCCAGTGCTTTCGTGGTTGCTGCACTCCAGCTGCAGATGACTTTTCCAGCTCCCAGAGCAATTAAAAGGTAATATCACTATTTTACCCTGCGAAGCTTGACATCTGATTCATATATCACTCAGCCTGAAGGCATATTTTTCATTCTCACTTCAGTGCATGTCAAGCAGTGAATTGATCTCTCCTAGGATTCAAAAGGGATTCCCTTTTCCAGAGGAAATGCAGGCGACTGAATAAAATAAATGTCCCTATTACTCCCCATCTTCTTTAATTAGTGAGCCAGAGAGCTAACAATCATCTCTCCTGTCAGCCATCTTGGCAGCTTGCAGTTGCATCAGAACCAAAGAGTCTCCCCCAGTCTGAAACCCCAGCAACTGATATCAAAGTCTTTATCACCACCAAAGGTCTACTGAAAGCTCATTAGTGTGGCCTTCACAATATTGCTGTTCCAATTCTCTCAAACCAACACCTCAGATCCTCCCTCCCTCCATCATGATATTCTGACTCAATAAATGTCAGTACTTGGTGGAGGTTGCCTCATCTCACAAATTTCCCCTGTCAAAATATTCTCAGCAGTACTAGACAGATGGAAGCAATCCAGGGAGCAAAACAAAAGCTACTGCAGCTTTTAGAGCACTCCAAGTGTGGCAGTACTTGCTGTTCTTATCTCATAATATGCCTATCGCCATCATTTTTCTCTCTAACAATCTGTCCATGATGACAAGTTCTATTCCATTTTTTTGAAGAGGGATCATGTCTCTAAGCCATATGTTGTAACTGGAAGACTCCCCCAGTTGTCATCTTTAGATTTTAAAACAAGTGGAACCGTACCTCGAGTATTACCTTCCATTATCTCAGTACTTATCACAGTCCACTTCTGCATCCTAGTAATTTCCCTGGCTGGGAAAACAGAACACGTGTAATGTGATCACAAATTTGTAAATTGGAATAATTCATCTACTTGCTCTTCTCTGCCAAATTTTTTGATTCCCATTTTCAGAGAATGATCTGTCTCCTGCCATGAGCTGACATGGTTGCTGCCGACTAGCAGTATTGAGCAGCTGGCCAGGACAGATGGATTTCTGTGTTGATCCAAAGGAGTTTTGCCTGTGTAAACCTTCATTTCCTCATCAGCGCTATTAAGCATTCTTCATTTCAGAACTTACCCTCTGCTCTGGTTTTACCTTATCTACTAATTGTTTCTGAATGAAATTGCATTTTCAGATAAGGCCCTCTAAAAGATGTTTGCAACTACAGTTACAGACAGGGAATCAACATAGTCTACCCTTTGATTTATCCAAATAGCTTTTCATCTATCTATATCCATCCATTTATTCATTCATCCATCCACCCACCCATTCACTATCCACCCATTCATCTCCTTGCCAATTCTGTGTGGTTGGTTATTACTTCTTTTGGAGACAGTCTAACTTATCTTGCTATCTGATTGTACGAAGGCAATCTAGCTTTTCATCTTTTCTAATTAATCCAGTAAATATTTTTAGAGTTCTTATCAAAAGTGTTTGAAACTCCACAGTCGAAACATAGTGATTTTTAAGGCATACATAAATTCTTAAAAACTTCTTCCTTTGAAAGGAGGAGTCTATTAACCTTCTCCTTGAATCGGGGGCAACCTTGTTGTTGTTAGATGCTGTCAAGTCATATTGGACTCATGGAGACCATAAGTACAACAGAATGAAACACTACTCAATACAATCTTTTTATGTTTGACCCAATTTTGCAGTCATTGTTTCTTCTCATTTTGAGTCATGCCACATCAGTAAAAGGAGGACCCAGGGGCATTACTCCATTCCTGTCATTAAGATCAACTCTACTTTGAGGTGGCAACTTTTTCCTAATAATTTTCTTGAATGCCTTCCAGCCTGGTGGGGAGCCTCATTTTCTGGCATTATATTTGACAGTGTTTCTCTGCTATACATAGGGTTTTCAGTGGCTAATTGTTTCAAAGCCTGCAGCCATACCACTGTGGTGTCCAATCTCATCAGAACTCAGAAACTAAGCAGGGTCAGGCCTGGTTAGTATTTGGCTGGGAGACCACCTGGGAACACCAGGTGCTGCAGGCTTGGGAGAAGGACCCAGCAACACACTCCCCTAAAACATTCAGCCATTGAAAACCCTATGAATAGCACAGAAGCTCGACAATAGTGTTTCTTCTGTTCTAAGTAGTGTGCTATGAGTCAGACACCGACTCCACAGCACCTAACAACAGCAATTATTTCAAGAGTAGGCTATTGGGTCCTTTTTCCTAGTCTGTCCTAATTTAGAAGCTTACTATTTGATTGTATGAAGGCAATCTAGTTTTTCATCTTTTTTAATTAATCTAGTAAAGACTTTTAGAGTTCTGATCAAAAGTGTTTGAATCTCCACAGTTGAAACATGATTTTTAAGGCATACACAAATTCTTAACAACCTCTTCCTTTGAAAGGAGTCTATTTTCCTTTCCCTTGAATCTGGGATAACTTTGTTGTTGTTAGGTGCTGTCAAGTTGAATTGGATTAGACTCACAGTAACCCTAAGTACAACAGAATGAAACACTACCCCAAACTGAAACTTGTCCACCATAAGAGGCCCTGCTGGTATCTGAGATGCCAGTATCAAAGCTTTCCGCATCACAGCAACTCACAAGCCCCCACAGCATGACAAGCTGATAGACAGGAAAGGGGGTACAACCCTAATTATATGTTTTTTAGTAATAGCATTAGGTAAGAGTGATGCTTTGAAATTTCCAAGCTAGGTCAGGAAAGGCCATGTGACTTTTCCTTGGTTTTTCTGAGTTGTTCTCTCTGTGGGAAGCTGGCACCATATAAAATGTCCTACTACCTTGAGACTACCATGTAGGAGAGAGATACATAGACACTCTGGTCAGCAGCCCAGTTAACCCCCAGCCAACAACCAGTGAACCACCTTCAACACCCAGTCCAGTCCAGCCTCACATAATTCCAGCCCCAGCTGAATTAACTTCATCTTTGTAAGAAAATTCAGGCAAGAACTGTCCAGCCAAACTCTTCTGGCCACAAGATGCTCCTGAATGCATGACTCCCAAAATTGTAAGACAGTAAAATGATTGTTTTAACTGCTAAGTGTTGGGTTAATTTATTATGTAGCAAAGACAATAGAAAGAAAACCAATATTTGACTAGTAAGTTACTGAGGACTTCAGAAGAAAGCTGATTATTTTGTTTACTAGAAATGGGCGAATTATTTTGCACTGTTTACCTTTTTGTTTAAAACTATAGTTTATAAGCTTTGCTTCAAGGTAGAGATCAAAGCAGAAATACATCTATAAAATATGGCTGTCTGTTAAAATATTTTCCTCCAAAAATCATGTATTTTACACACATGGAGAGAATGTCTTAGCTGCGTGAGTTTGGTGGCCAATAGAAAAACAATTAGAAAGTTTTAGGTCATCCACTTCAATCTTCTCCTAGTTGGGTTGCATTATGTACTACATGTACATCATCCCTGAAAGACTGGATACCTTGCTAGGTAGTTTCTAAGAGTCTGGGTACTGAAATTCAGTGCAGACTGAGGTTTCATTTTGACCCCAGAACCTGACCCAGTGAGGAAAGTGGAGCATTCAGACTGCTGTCACAATTCTCCAAATATTCCCAGAAGGAGCCCACTTCCTTGAGTCTGCCCTGGTCTCAGTTCCCTTGTTGTATTATCTAAGCTACTTCCCCTGGAATCTTGCTAAACTCCCCATGAAGCATGTGTGATATGGCTTTTTCACAGCCAGGGAGTGTATGAACACAAACCAGGTATTGTCTGTACACTTGCTGTCTATGTGCATATCAACATGATTTTTTAAATATTTTTTTTGTGGAACTATCTGAATATTAAGCATTAATTTGAGGTATTGCTACTTCATTTACAATTATACCATAAGAAAAAGTACATTTTCTTATATGGCCACAAGAGCGTTGTACTCAAGAAACCTGACATTAATATGACAATATATCCAATATGTAATTCTCATTCATATTTCTTCAGTTGCCCTAGTGTTGTTTTCTGTGTTTCTTTTTATTCATAAACAATCTGATACATCACATTTACTTGTCTTCCTGTATAGAAATGTTTTCCCATCTTTTTTTTTTCTTTGTGGTACTTGGGGGCTGAACTCAGGGTCTCACACATACTTTCAAGTGCTCTACCATTGGGCTGTACCCCCAGCTCCATTTTTATTTTGAGTCAGATTCTCACTAAATTATACAGGCTGCCTCTGGCCTTGAACTTGTGTTCCTCCTGCATCCGCCTCCTGAGTTGCTGGGATTACAAGCATGTGCCATCGCACCTGGCATCCCTATCTTTTTTTTTAATGTACTTGGAAAAGTTCATATTTTTAAATAGTCAAAGACTTGTGGTTTTAGAATGTTTTAAAATTTATAATTATCTTATTATTTCTTCATAATTAAATTCAGGCTATAAATTTTTGGTAGGAGTATTTACAGATGATATCTTCTCTAGGTACTTATTATCAATTAGTGCTATTATTTATGATGTAAAGTTTGATTACTGCCAGGATGATATCCTCCTTATGTTGTCATTATATTTATCTTTTCATTACATATTTTTCATCTTAACAATTCATAAATAGTCAAGAAGTGACAGTGTAAGTGTTCAATTCCCCAACACCTTTCATCCTTTGGTTTTACATCCACCAATGAGTCTTGCTTGAATAAATAATTATATTCATGGTGTCAAGCAGATCATCTTGTAATCCTGTTCTCTTTGAGGTGCAGGTATGGGGCTAGGCAATGTGAGTCAAGGGGACATATGGAGGTTCAGTTGCTCCATTTATAGGCTTTCAAGCAATCCTCTTGTTTTAAGTCCTAAGCAAGCATCCTGCCCCTCTGCCTTTGTTCTGGGAGATTGGGTGTTCCCACTTCAGAATCCACTCCAAAATTCACTGGCAACAGTCATTATGTTCTTATTGGTTACCTACTCTGCAGGTTTTTGGTTTCTTCCCTTACTATCTGTTGCTTCTCATTTCATATGCAAAAAAAATCTACTTCTCTTGTCTTTTGTCTCATTGCCATTATGGTTATTTATTTATTTATATATCATCATTATTATTTGACTATCATTTCAATGGACTTTCAGAAGGGATTGGAGAGGAAAACATATAGAGTCATGGACTGCATGACATTATTTCAGTCAATGACTGTTTGTATATAAGATGATAGTCCAATAAGATTATATTGTCTAATGATAGCACAGACATTTTATGTAAGTATGCTCTATGATGTTAGCACAATGGCGAAATTGCCTAATGATACACTTCTCACAATGTGTCTACACCATTAAGTAAAGCATGACTATACTTCAAACTTTGTGTTTCGTGCATTTTGATATTTTTCTTCCTGGGTTTCACAGACAAATGTTTAAAATATCCATTCATATTGCACTGTTCCATGAATAAAAGTATTTCCTGCCTGTGTGACCATACTATTATTATTTTTTCTTTATGGGAATTATATAAGCACTTACTGTGTTCATATAAGGAAAAAAACCTTCCTCAAAATTTTATATACATATCCATTTTTCTGATTAATTTTCTGATTAATTTTCTGATTAATTAATAGGATTTTTATAAAGAGGTACACTTTATGAATTAATCAGACCTAGAAAGTATTGGACCTGCAGCAGTATCACTGTGTTGTCCAGTCCCATCAGATCTCGGAAGCTAAGCAGGATCAGGCCTGGTTAGTACTTGCATGGGAGACTGCCTGGGAATACCAGGTGCTTTAGGCTTGAGACAAGGACCCAGCAACCCACTCTCCCAGAAGAATCAGCCATTGAAAATCCTATGGGTAGCAGAGAAGCACTAACACTACTTTTTTGCCTGTTGTACATAGGGTCACTATGAGTCGGATACCGACTCTACAGCACCTAATAACAACAACAATTGGAATTATTGGAGCTGGGATTTAGTTTAGTTGGTAGAGTGCTGCTTAGTGCTCTCTGAGGCCCTGGGTTTGATCTCAAGCACCACAAAAAATGGGAGAAGGACATGGCAATCCACTCCTGGAGCAACCCTGAAAGAGTCAGCCATTGAAAACCCTCGGAGGGTTGCTATAAGTTGGACCTGACTTGAGGGCACCTAACAACAACAAGGAAGTACATGGAGTGGGGACATGTTTTTGTTTTTGTTTTTGTTTTGTGTGTATGTGTATTTTTCTTTTACCATAGTTAACTAGAAGATCTTCTCTTTCTTGGAAGGCATTAAAAAAATTAGCATTCTCTTGCCAAAAGTAGCATCTGGGCCTTTGGCACAATCCTCAGGTTGTTTTGTTGATAGCTTATTAGTTTGTGTAGATACCCAAAATCCTCTGTTAGTTTTCTAGAATACTCAGAAATGTTTGAATGATCTTTTCCTACCCATGGCCCTGTTAGTGGACTAATCTACAAGTGAAAAGGAGTTAATGCTTCCAAAGTTAACTCTCAACTAATGGCAGATTATTGTTGTTGTTAGGTACCATCAAGTCAGTATCTGACTCATAGTGACCCTACATACAACAGATGAAACACTATAGTCAGTGCTTCTCTGCTATTCATAGGGTTTCCAATGGCTGATTGATTTTTGGGAGTTGGTTGCCAGGTCCTTTTCCCCAGCTTACAGCACCTGGTGTTCCCAGACGGTCTCCAATCCAATTACAGATCAGACCTGACCCTGCTTAGCTTCCAAGATCTGATGGGATGGGACACCACAGTGGTACGGATGCAGGCAACAGCAGATAGTAATCCTTAAATAAGTAATCAAGTATCTCAATCCCTTGCTAGGACATTTTGAGGAATGCTCTCCATTCCTGATGTTTTGTCAGAAAAAAAATTGGAGCCTCCATACCCATATTGCTAACCTACTTGTTAATATTCCATTTGTTGGACTGCCCTTCTCTATGTCAGGTCCCATTACTTCTCATTTTGTTTCTGGATCACTTACCAAATCAACTAGCTGCATACATATCTTTGTCTCATAGTCTGCTTCTGAGAAAGCTCAAACTAAGACTGTTAGAAAAACTTAGATATGTTTCAGAGAGTACTCTTAAACCTTGTTGGAAATTGGCCATTGTAAGGGAGGTGGGATAGGCATATAAGAAACTTTGTAAATCTAACCACATTGCCCTTGCTTTAACAGACAACTAGTGAGTTTATGCTATAAATAACATAGTTATTTTATTCTACAAATATTTCTGGGACCCCTGCTATGTAACAAGCTTTATGCTAGGGTCTGAGAATACAAGAATGAACAAAATAAGCATATCTCACCCTCTATCGCACAGAGCATATACTCTACAGGTGATTTAGACCAGTAAACATTGAGTTTTAATACAATGAGACATGCTATGATAAAGGAAGTCTCATTACTGTAGGGATACATGGGGTCATAAAGACTTATCTTTGTTCACCCGTTTTTCTAAATCTCTAGCAAAAAAAATACTTGGGACACAATGGGTATTTCAAAATACATATTGAACAAGGGAGGTATATTCAGGAATAATTTTTATTTCCAGGAACTAGAAGAAAAGACTAATGGGACCAAAATAAAGCAGATAAAGGAGATAAAGAGGCATTGATGAAGGTCAAGACTTGTAGAGCATTGAAGACAGTGTAGAAGTGGGAGCTGTATCTTAACAGTAATAGGAGACTGTAAATTTTAGGCATGAGAAGGATGGAATCATCCTTAGGCAGCTTCCCAAGCCCACTCTGCAGACACCTACCGAGTGGATCACAGCCTGCAAAACAGGGATCTGGCATAACAGAAGGCTGTGTTGTAATCCACATGAGAGACATGGACACCCACATGGGCAAGTAGCAGTGGGGGATATAACACCATGGCTGCTCTGGAGAGAGATTTGGAGCTCAAAGGGCTAAGGAAGGCTTGGTACTTGTTGGATATAAGAGTAAGACAAGGAGAAGGAGTAGTATTATGCAGAGTTTTGACTAGCCCAGTTTTCCAAATCCAAGGCCAGGAGAGGAGGGATGAGTTGAAGGGTGAAAGTGAAGAGAGATTCACACCAGGAGGATACTAAGAGAAGGGAGTATTGGCACAGTTATTCTTTATGACATTTCCCTTGGCCATAAAAGCATTTTCTATTTATCAAAAACATAAACACAAAAGATGTTACTTGAATATACTAGATAATTCATTAGCTACTGAAAGTATTTCAACTTAGATAAAAAGTTTAATATACTAGGCTAATTTTTTCTGTCAAATAAGAATCTTATTTTTAACAATGTTGTTGTTAGGTACTGTAAAGTGGGGTCTAATTCTTAGCAACCCTCACGGAGTTTTCAGTAACTGCTTCAGGATTGCTTCAGGAGTAGACTGCCATGTCCTTCTATGTTTTTGCGGCACAGGGCATTGAACCCAGGGCCTCAGAAACTGCAGAGCAACACTCTACCAATTGAGCTAAATCCCAGGCCACTTATTTTTTATATAGAATCTATAAATTATGTAATCCCATTTGGCAAAACACCATGCTATATGCTATTCATTTTCTTAAACAGAACATGATTATATAACGTATGCATTTAGAATGGTTATTTATTAGAGTGGTGTAATGAAATAGATTATAGACTGTTAGGTGCAGTTTATAATTTTGAAATTGCCTCTTTTGGAAATGTGAGGAAGGGTATGAAGGTTAAATGAAGCTCAAGTAGCAAGCTGGGCCATTTAAAGAAGCCATGAGTTTAAATTCTAAACTCTGAGTAAAAAATGTCCTAAAAGACCTTTGTTTAGAAGGAACTGACGTTAGCTGTTTAGCCTTGGAGGAAATAAACAGCTACATGCATACTAATCTTGTGAACCTCGTGCTATGTTCACAGCCTCCTTATCTTTTATTCATTTCAAACTATATAGATCTTCAAGGGAGAGAAACCCTTTTTGTTGCATTGTCACTAAACAGTAAAAGCTGCATTTGTGCTAGTGGCATTTGAGTTATTCTTCATTTTATACTATTAGATTGCAGGAAATCTCTAGAGTGCAAAGGAGTATTGTGAGTCTGGGATGTAAGTGAAGGGGGCCCAGGTGGGTGGGTGAGGAAGGAGTGCAAGGTGGCAGAATGTGGAAATACACAAACTAAGAATCAACTGCAGCTGCTTTGAGAAGAAGCTATCCTATTCTCCAAAACATGTTTCCAAATCAGAGCAATGACTAATTCTATCAGTGCTTATCCCAGAGCAAGGAGATGGAGGGATATAAACAGGGTTTGAAAGTTTGCAGTAGGTATTTTCATTTTAGTTCCTTTTTCATGCAACTTGTTTATGGCTTTATCAATACACTTTAATACATTTTTAAAGTCATACTTCCAGCTTAATCTAACATTTTCCAGAAAAATAAAAAAGGTACATACTGTAATTCTTGATCATGGTGAGCAATGGATGGGATCTGCCATTTGCTAGTCCCAAACAGATTACTGCAATCTAGAGGAACAGGTAAGGGGTTGACAGTTGGGACAATGAATTTTCAAATTTATATTCTGAGTTTATCTCACTTATCAAGAAAATTTGACATTAGAAATGATAGTAAATTAACTGAGATTTGAAGTATGTGACATTTATAGCTTGACATAGTCTTCAAGTGAAGAACATGTTTATTTGGTTTGGACATAGTTTACTCAGGATTCACTGCCCTGATCTTTATCTCTCACAGATCATAAATGGGGCTCTTTGGAACGCTTGCATTCCTGACTTACTCAGACCTGCTTCTGAACTGTGCTTGGCTCAGTGAAGCAGAAAGGCTTAGAGAAGGAAAATTAAAATGGATCATATGCATCTCTGTCCTCTTTGAGGCATGCCACAAAAACAGCCATTCTGGGAACATCGTAAACAGTTTAACCCATCTGTCTAGTTTAATCTATTTGGGGATTAAAGCTTCTGGCTTCTCAGAATACAAGGCTGTGCTAGAGGCTCATTCACTTATGATATGTGTTTCCAGAATGCTGGTTACACCAATATAAATGATAGATTTGGGGCACTGTGTTTACTGAAAGAGTCCTGGACCTCTTGATTTATATTAAGGTATCTGTTTTGTTTTATTTTATTTTATTTCATTTTATTTATTTATTTATTTATTTATTTGCAAAACCTTTGCTTAAACTGAAGCTGTTTACTGAGAGATAAAATAACCTCTGGGTATTTGTGGTGCTGAGTTGTTAGTAGCTACCAATCTACTACTTTCTAAAATAGTTTTGGTTAACTGCCATGCATTATTTAAAGAAATAGGGTTCCACAGTGATAAAATATTGGAAGAAACCTACTTGAATTGTCGTTCTTGTATATTACAATGTAGTGCACAAGAAATTTGGGCCTACTATTCATTTTTTAGAACGTGAGAAAAACATTTGGAAGATATTACCAAAAAGAAATACTGTCTGCTTCTGTTTTTCAT
Source organism: Pedetes capensis (assembly GCA_007922755.1). Classification (NCBI taxonomy): domain Eukaryota; kingdom Metazoa; phylum Chordata; class Mammalia; order Rodentia; family Pedetidae; genus Pedetes; species Pedetes capensis. Next base: position 106,924 of record VMDO01001110.1, on the reverse strand, counting down.
GCGATTATAGATTCTTAACCCCCCCTGCCCCACGACTGGGGAGGTTGAAACTAGGGCTAGACAAGTGCTCTACTACTGAGCTGCACTCCCAGCCCCTTTTCTTACTATTTATTTATTTACTTATTTAGTTTTTGAGACAGGGTCCTGCTAAGTTGTACAGGCTGCCTCTGGCCTCAAACCTGTGATCCTCCTGCCTCAACATCACAGTTTTCTTATTAAGATCAAATGTGAGTATATAATCAGTCTGTGAGGGGATCCATTTCTGGTCCATGGTCCCTTGTGTTTTCTGACTTACTTTTCTTGATTGCTGGTAATTTGCTTCAGCTAATGATCTTGAAATCTAGACCATGCTGAAATTAATGTGCAGTAGGAAAAAGGGAAGAACTTGTCCTGTTTGGGACTTCTCTTTTTTTTTTTTTATTAGAAATTTTTAATGTACATCATAATGTGATTCATTTTGACATGCTTTTCGTTGTGACAATTTTCATACATGCAATTTGATAAGCATTATTCATATAGGTTACCCCTTACCCTCCTCTATGTTTCCCCCCTCCCCCCTTCCTATCTAAGTTCCGCATCCAAGTCTTCTCTATATTTTACTATATACTATTTTTCTATATGTCCTTGGGTTCCATTTCTGTTTAAGACAGAAACTTTTCCTGTAGTGGTCTTTGCTTCTATCTTGTTAGAACAATTACATGCGATTTCTAGTCTATTTATATTGACCTCATTCTTATCTTCCCTCCCCCCCTTTTAATGTGATATGACCTTTGAGTAGGATTTTTCCTTCTTGTAATTTTGAGTCAGCTCTCTCATATGAGTGAGATCATGTGTTGTTTCTCTTTCTGAGCTTGTGTTCATTCTCTTAAAATAATTTTCTCTAATTCCATCCATTTTGCTGCGAATGACCCTATTTCATTTTTCTTGATTGCTGAATAGTATTCCATTGTGTATATATACCATAGTTTTTTAATCCATTCTTCTGTTGAAGGGCACTTTGGTTGATTCCATATCTTTGCTATTGTGAAAAGCGCTGCATTGAACATGGAGATGCAGGTGTCTC